>SZWC01004811.1:1722-18655 GCA_023375785.1 Penium margaritaceum | reverse complement strand
GTTGTGCCCTAGTTGCGCCCTAGTTGCACCCTACTTGTGCCCTAGTTGTACCCTAGTTGTATCCTAGTTGTGCCCTAGTTGTACCCTACTTGCACCCTACTTTCAACCCAGTTGCGTCCTAGTTGCATCCTAATTTTGCCCTACTTGCACCCTAGTTGCACCCTAGTTGCACCCTAGTTGGGCCCTAGTTGCACCCTAGTTGCACCCTAGTTGCGTCCTAGTTGCGTCCCACTTGCGCCCTTCTTGTACCTTAGTTGCGCCCTAGTTACGCCTTGGTTGTTTCCTAGTTGTGCCCTAGTTGTGCCCTAGTTGTGCCCTACTTGTGACCTACTTGCGCCCTAGTTACATCATGGTTGCACCCTAGTTGCACCCTAGTTGCGCCCTACTTGCACCCTAGTTGCGCCCTACTTGTGCCCTTCTTGCACCCTACTTGTGTCCTAGTTGCGACCTACTTGCTCCCTCATTGCGCTCTATTTGCACCCTAGTTGCATCCGAGTTCCGTCCTAGTTGTGCCTTAGTTCCATCCTACTTGCACCCTACTTGTGCCCCAGTTTTGCCCTAGTTGAACCCTAGTTTCGCCCTACTTACACCCTTGTTGTACCCTGGTTGCACCCTAGTTGGGCCCTAGTTGCGTCCCTAGTTGTGCCCTAGTTGCATCCTAGTTGTACCCTACTTGCGTCCTTCTTGTACCTTAGTTATGCCCTAGAAGTGCCCTAGTTGCATCCTACTTGCGTCCTAGTTACGCCCTAGTTATACCCTAGTTGTGTCCTAGTTGCGTCCTAGTTGCTCCCCAGTTGCATCCTGGTCACACCCTATTTCTGTCCTAGTTGAGTCTTACTTGCACTCTAGTTGCACCCTAGTTACACCCTAGTTGCACCCGACTAGCGCCTCACTTGGGCACTAGCTACGCCCTAGTTGAACCCTAGTTGCACTCTCATTGCACCCTAGTTGTGCCCTAGTTGCGCCCTACTTGCGTCCTACTAGCGTCCTAGTTGCGCCCTAGTTGCACCCTAGTTGCACCCTAGTTGCGCCCTGTTTACACCCTAGTTGCGCCCTAGTTGCGCCCTAGTTAAGCCTTACTTACGCCTTAGTTGTGCCCTGGTTGTGCCCTAGTTGCGCCCTAGTTGTGCCCTAGTTACGCCCCAGTTGCAACCTAGCTGAACCTTAGTTGCAATCTAGTTGCGCCCTAGTTGCGCCCTAGTTGCGCCCTAGTTGCACCCTAGTTACACCCTAGTTGCGCCCTAGTTACACCCTAGTTGCACCCTAGCTGCGCCGTAGTTGCGCCCTACTCTTGCCCTAGTTATGCCATAGTTGCGTCCTTGTTTTGCCATACTTGCGTCCTAGTTATGTCGTAGTTGTGCCCTAGTTGCGCCCTACTCTTGCCCTAGTTATGCCATAGTTGCGTCCTTGTTTTGCCATACTTGCGTCCTAGTTATGTCGTAGTTGTGCCCTAGTTGCGCCCTAGTTGTGCCCTAGTTGCACCGTAGTTGCTTCTTCGTTGCACCCTAGTTGCGGCATAGTTGCACCCTAGTCGTTCCCTACTTGTGCCCTATTTGCCCCCTAGTTACGCCATAGTTGCACCCTAGTTGCATCCTACTTGTGCCCTAGTTACACCCTAGTTGCGCCCTACTTGCGTCCTACTTGCGCCCTACTTGCACCCTAATTGCGCCCTAGTTGTGCCTCAGTTGGCACTAGTTGCACCATAGTTGCGCAATTGTTGCGCCCTAGTTGCTCCCTAGTTAAACCCTAGTTGCGCCCTACTTGCGCCCTTGTTGCGCCCTAGTTGCACCATAGTTGCGCAATTGTTGCGCCCTAGTTGCTCCCTAGTTAAACCCTAGTTGCGCCCTACTTGCGCCCTTGTTGCGCCCTAGTTACGCCTTAGTTGCGCCCTAGTTGCACCATAGTTGCGCCCTAGTTGCGGCCTAGTTGTGCCCTAGTTGTGCCCTAGTTGTGCCCTTGTTGCGTCCTAGTTGCGCCCTACTTGCGACCTACTTGCACCCTCGTTGCGCCCTAGTTGCGACATAGTTGTGCCCTAGTTCTGTCATAGTTGTGTCCTTGTTGCGCCCTAGCTGCGCCCTAGTTCCACCCTAGTAGCACCCTACTTACACCCAACTTTTACACTAGTTGCGCCCTACTTGCACCCTTCTTGCACCCTGCTTGTGCCCTAGTTGTTCTTGAGTTACGTCCTATTTGCGCCCTAGTTGCATCCTAGTTGCACCCTAGTGCTTCTTAGTTCTGGCCTACTTGCATCCTACTTGCGTACCATTTGAGCCCTAGTTGCACCCTAGTTTCGCCCTATTTGCACCCTAGTTGCACCCTAATTACAGCCTAGTTGGACCCTATTTGTGCCCTAGTTGTGCCCTAGTTGCACCCTAGTTTCGCCCTATTTGCACCCTAGTTGCACCCTAATTACAGCCTAGTTGGACCCTATTTGTGCCCTAGTTGTGCCCTAGTTGTGTCCTAGTTGCACCCTACTTGTGCCCTTCTTGTACCCTAGTTGCACCCTAGTTACGCCCTAGTTGCATCCTACTTGCGTCCTAGTTGCACCCTAGTTTTGCCCTAGTTGCGCCCTAGTTGCGTCCTAATGGCGCCCTAGTTGTGCCCTAGTTGCACCCTACTTGCGTCCTAGTTGCACCCTAGTTTTGCCCTAGTTGCGCCCTAGTTGCGTCCTAATGGCGCCCTAGTTGTGCCCTAGTTGCACCCTACTTGCGTCCTAGTTGCGCCCTACTTGCGCCCTACTTGCGCCCTACTTGCACCCTAGTTGGGCCCTAGTTGCGCCTCACTTGGTACTAGTTGCGCCCTAGTGGCACCATTGTTGCACCCTAGTTGTGCCCTAGTTGCGCCCTAGTTGTGCCCTTCTTGCGACCTCCTTGCGCCCTAGTTCCGCCATAGTTGCGCTATAGTTGCGCCCTAGTTGCGCCTCACTTGGTACTAGTTGCGCCCTAGTGGCACCATTGTTGCACCCTAGTTGTGCCCTAGTTGCGCCCTAGTTGTGCCCTTCTTGCGACCTCCTTGCGCCCTAGTTCCGCCATAGTTGCGCTATAGTTGCGACCTAGTTACGCCCTAGTTGCGCCCTAGTTCCACCCTAGGTGCACCCTACTTGGGCCCTGCTTGCACACTAGTTGCGGCCTATTTGCGTCCTTCTTGCACCCTACGTGTGTCGTAGCTGCGTCCTAGTTGTACCCTACTTGCGCTCTAGTTGTACCCAAGTTGTATCCTAGTTGCGCCCTAGTTGCGCCTTAGTTCCATCTTACTTACATCCTACTTGCGACCCAGTTGCGCCCCAACTGCATCCTAGTTTCGCCCAACTTGCACCCTAGTTGCACCCTAGTTGTACCCTCGTTGGGCCCTAGTTGTGCCCTAGTTGCGCCCTAGTTGCGTCCTAGTTACGTCCCACTTGCGCCCTTCTTGCACCCTAGTTGCACCCTAGTTGTACCCTCGTTGGGCCCTAGTTGTGCCCTAGTTGCGCCCTAGTTGCGTCCTAGTTACGTCCCACTTGCGCCCTTCTTGCACCCTAGTTGCGCCCTAGTTACGCCCTTGTTGTGCCCTAGTTGTGCCCTTGTTGCGCCCTACTTGCAACCTCCTTGCGCAATGGTTTCCCCCTAGTTGGATCATGGTTGCACTCTTCTTGCACCCTGATTGCACCCTAGTTGCACCCTACTTGCGCCCTACTTGCACCCTGGCTGCGCCCTACTCGCGCCCTTCTTGCACCCTACTTGTGCCCTAGTTGCGCACTACTTGTGCCCTACTTGCGCTCTATTTGCACCCTAGTTGCATCCTAGTTGTGTCCTAGTTGTGCCTTAGTTCCATCCTACTTGCACCCTACTTGCGCCCCAGCTATGCCCTAGTTGTGCCCTAGTTTCACCCCACTTACACCCTAGTTGCACCCTAGTTGCACCCTAATTTGGCCCTAGTTGCGCCCCTAGTTGCGCCATACTTGCTTCCTAGTTGCAGCCTACTTGTACCCTGCTTGCACCTTAGTTGCGCCCTGGTAACGCCCTAGTTGAATTCTACTTGCGTCCTAGTTGCGCCCTAGTTGTGCCCTAGTTACGCCCTAGTTGCGTCCTAGTTGCACCCTAGTTGCGCCCTAGTTGCACCCTATTTGCACCCAAGTTGCGTCCTACTTGTGCCCTAGTTGCGTCCAAGTTACACCCTAGTTGCACCCTACTAGCGCCTTTGTTGGGTACTAGCTACGCCCTAGTTGTGCCCTACTTGCACCCTAGTTGCATCCTAGTTGTGCCCTAATTGTTCCCTACTTGCATCCTACTAGCGTTCTAGTTGTGCCCTAGTTCCGCCCTAGTTGCGCCCTAGTTGCGCCCTAGTTGCGCCACATTTACACCCTAGCTGCGCCCTAGTTGCGCCCTAGTTAAGCCTTACGTACGCCTTAGTTGCACCCTAGTTGTGCCCTAGTTGCACCCTACTTGCGCCCTAGTTGCGCCCTAGTTGCGCCCTACTTGCGCCTTACTTGCGCCCTGATTGTGCCCTAGTTGGGCCTCAGTTGGTACTCGTTGCACCCTAGTTGCGCCATTGTTGTGCCCTAGTTGCGCCCTAGTTATACCCAAGTTGCACCCTAATTGCGCCCTAGTTAGGCCTTAGTTGTGACCTAGTTGTGCCATAGTTGTGTCCTAGTTGCGGCTTAGTTGCGTCCAGTTGTGCCCTAGTTGCGCCCTAGTTGTGTCCTTCTTGCGACCTTCTTGCGCCCTAGTTGCGTCATAGGTGCTACGTAGTTGCGACATAATTGCACCCTTGTTGCACCCTAGTAGTGCCCTGGTTACGGCCTAGTTGCACTCTAGATGCGCCCTAGTTGCATCCCAGTTGCACCCTAGTTGTGTCCTAGTTGCACCGTAGTTGCACCCTACTTGTGCCCTACTTACGCCATAGGTGCGCCCTAATTGTGTCCTACTTGTGTCCTAGTTACGTCCTAATTGCGTCCTGGTTGCGCCCTAGTTGTGCCCTAGTTGCACCCTACTTGCTTCCTTGTCGCGCCCTAGTTACGGCATAGTTGCACCCTAGTCGTGCCCTTCTTGTGCCCTATTTACCCCCTAGTTACGCTATAGTTGCGCCCTAGTTGCAACCTACTTGCGCCCTAGTTGCGCCCTACTTGCGCCCTACTTGCATCTTACTTGCGCCCTGATTGTGCCCTAGTTGGGCCTCAGTTGGTCCTCGTTGCACCCTAGTTGCGCCATCGTTGCGCCCTAGTTGCGCCCTACTTGCGCCCTACTTGCATCTTACTTGCGCCCTGATTGTGCCCTAGTTGGGCCTCAGTTGGTCCTCGTTGCACCCTAGTTGCGCCATCGTTGCGCCCTAGTTGCGCCCTAGTAACACCCAAGTTGCACCCTAGTTGCGCCCTAGTTGCGTCTTAGTTGCGACCTAGTTGCGCCATAGTTGCGCCCTAGTTGCGGCTTAGTTGCGTCCTGTTGTGCCCTAGTTGCGCCCTAGTTGCGTCTTAGTTGCGACCTAGTTGCGCCATAGTTGCGCCCTAGTTGCGGCTTAGTTGCGTCCTGTTGTGCCCTAGTTGTGTCCTAGTTGCGTCCTTCTTCGGACCTACTTGCGCCCTAGTTGCGCCCTAGTTGCGTCATAGGTGCTACCTAGTTGCGACATAGTTGCACCCTTGTTGTGCCCTAGTTGTGCCCTAGTTGCGCCCTAGTTGCACCCTACTTCCGCCCTACTTGCACACTAGTTACACCAAACTTGCGCCCTTTGTGCACCCTTCTTGTGCCCTAATTGCGCCTCAGTTGCGACCTACTTGCGTCATAGTTGCACCCTACTTGCATCATAGTTGCACCCTAGTTGCACCCAAGTTCAACTCTACTTGCACCCCACGTGCGCCCAAGTTGCACTCTAATTGCACCCTAGTTTCTCCCTACTTGCAACCTAATTCCCTCTAGTTGCAGCCTAGTTGGACCCTAGTTGTACCCTAGTTGTGCACTAGTAACGTCCTTGTTGCGCCCTACTTGCGCCCTTTTTGCACCCTTGTTGCGCCCTAGTTACGGCCTAGTTGCATCCTACTTGCATCCTAGTTGCGTCCAGTTGTGCCCTAGTTGTGCTCTAGTTGCGTCCTTTTTGCGACCTACTTGCGCCCTAGTTGCGCCCTAGTTGTGTCATAGGTGCTGCCTAGTTGCGACACAGTTGCACCCTTGTTGCACCCTAGTTTTGCCCTAGTTTCACCCTAGTTGCACCCTAGTTGTGCCCTAGTTGCATCCTAGTTGCACCCTAGTTGTGTCCTAGTTGCACCATAGTTCCGCCCTACTTGCGCCCTACTTACGCCATAGGTGCGCCCTAGTTGTGTCCTACTTGCGTCCTAGTTACGTCTTAGTTGCGCCCTGGTTGCGCCCTAGTTGTGCCCTAGTTGCACCCTACTTGCTTCCTCGTTGCGCCCTAGTTAGGGCATAGTTGCACCCTAGTCGTGCCCTTCTTGTGCCTTATTTACTCCCTAATGACGACGTAGTTGCGCCCTAGTTGCGTCCTACTTGCGCCTTAGTTGCGCCCTACTTGCGCCCTACTTGCCCCCTACTTGTCCCTTACTTGCGCCCTGATTGTGCCCTATTTGGGCCTCAGTTCGTACTCGTTGCACCCTAGTTGCGCCCTAGTTGCGTCCTACTTGCGCCTTAGTTGCGCCCTACTTGCGCCCTACTTGCCCCCTACTTGTCCCTTACTTGCGCCCTGATTGTGCCCTATTTGGGCCTCAGTTCGTACTCGTTGCACCCTAGTTGCGCTATTGTTGCACCCTATTTACGCCCTAGTTACACTCAAGTTGCACCCTAGTTGCGCCCTAGTTGCGCCTTAGTTGCGACCTAGTTGCACCATAGTTGCACCCTAGTTGCGGCTTAGTTGTGTCCAGTTGTGCCCTAGTTGCGCCCTAGTTGCGTCCTTCTTGCGACCTACTTGCGCCCTAGTTGCGCCCTAGTTGCGTCATAGGTGCTACCTAGTTGCGACATTGTTGCACCATGCGCCCTAGTTGTGCCCTAGTTGCGCCCTAGTTGCACCCTACTTCCTCCCTACTTGCACACTAGTTGTACCAAACTTGTGCCCTTCGTGCACACTTCTTATGCCCTAATTACACCCCAGTTGTGCCCTAGTTGCGTCGTAGTTGCATCCTACTTGCATCATTGTTGCACCCTAGTTGCGCTTTAGTTCACCTCTACTTGCACCCCACTTGCGCCCCAGTTGCACCCTAATTGAAACCTAGTTTCTCCCTACTTACAACCTAGTTGCACCCTAGTTGCAGCCTAGTTGGACCCTAGTTGTGCCCTAGTTGTGCACTCGTTGCGTCCTTGTTGCTCCCTACTTGCGCCCTTCTTGCACCCTTGTTGCGCCCTAGTTACGGCCTAGTTGCGTCCTACTTGCGTCCTAGTTACGCCCTAGTTATGCCCTAGTTGCGCCCTAGTTGCACCCTAGGTTCTCCCTAGTTGCGTCCTACTTGCGCCCTAGTTACGCCCTAGTTACGCCCTAGTTGTCCCCTGCTAGCGCCTGGATTGGGCACTAGCTACACTCTAGTTGTGCCCTAGTTGTGCCCTAGTTCTGCTCTAGTTGCACCCTACTTGCACCCTACTAGCGCCCTAGTTGCGCCCTAGTTAAGCCTTATTTACGCCCTAGTTGCGCCATAGTTGCACCCTAGTTGCGCCCTAGTTCTGCTCTAGTTGCACCCTACTTGCACCCTACTAGCGCCCTAGTTGCGCCCTAGTTAAGCCTTATTTACGCCCTAGTTGCGCCATAGTTGCACCCTAGTAGCGTCCTCGCTCCCCAGTTGCACCCTAGTTGCACCCTAGTTGCACCCTAGTTGCACCCTAGTTGCGCCCTACTTGCGCCCTAGTTACGCCCTATTTGCACCCTAGTTGCGTCCTAGTTGCGCCCTAGTTGTGCCCTAGTTGCGCAGTTTTTGGGCCCTACTTGCGCCCTAGTTGCACCATAGTTTAGCCCTAGTTGCGCCCTACTTGCGTCCTTGTTGCGCCATAGTTGCGACCTAGTTGCGTCTTAGTTGTGCCCTAGTTGCGCCCTAGTTGCACCATAGTTTAGCCCTAGTTGCGCCCTACTTGCGTCCTTGTTGCGCCATAGTTGCGACCTAGTTGCGTCTTAGTTGTGCCCTAGTTGCGCCCTAGTTGGGCCCTACTTGCGTCATAGCTGCGCCCTAGTCGTGCCCTTTTTGTGCCCTACTTGCCCGCTAATCATGTGATAGTTGTGCCCTAGTTGCGCCCTACTTGCTCCCTACTTGCACCCTACTTGCGCCCTACTTGCGCCCTACTTGCACCCTACTTGCGCCCTACTTGCACCGTAGTTGCGCCTTAGTTGATACTAGTTGCGCCCTAGTTGCGCCATTGTTGCGCCTTAGTTGTGCATTAGTTGCGCCTTAGTTGCACCCTAGTTGCGCCCTGGTTGCGCCCTACTTGCACCCTAGTTGCACCCTGATTGTGCCCTACTTGCGCCCTCGTTACACCCTGATTGTGCCCTAGTTGCGCCCTACGTCGTAGTTATGCCCTAGTTGTGCACTAGATGCGCCTTAATTGTGCCCTACTTGCACCCTCGTTGCACCCTAGTTGCGCCTCAGTTGGGTACTAGCTACACCCTAGTTGTGTCCTACTTGCGCCCTAGTTGCGCGCTAGTTGCGTCCTACTTATGTCTTAGTTGCACCATGATTGCGTCCTAGTTGCGTCCTAGTTGTGCCCTAGTTGCACCCTACTTGCGCCCTAATTGTGCCCTGGTTGCGCCCTAGTTGCGCGCTAGTTGCGTCCTACTTATGTCTTAGTTGCACCATGATTGCGTCCTAGTTGCGTCCTAGTTGTGCCCTAGTTGCACCCTACTTGCGCCCTAATTGTGCCCTGGTTGCACCCTAGTTGCGCCTCAATTGGGCACTAGCTACTCCCTAGTTGCGCCCTAGTTGTGCTCTACTTGCGCCCTAGTTACGCCGTACTTGCGCCCTACTTGCGTCCTCGTTGCGCCCTAGTTGCGCCCTTGTTTCACCCTAGTTGCGCCCTAGTTGTGTCTTAGTTATGTCCTACATCCGCCCTAGTTGTGCCCTAGTTGCGTCCTACTTGCGCCTTTGTTGGGCACTAGTTACGCCTTACTTCGGCCGTACTTGCGCCCTACTTGCGCCCTAGTTGCACCCTAGGCACGTCCTAGTTGCACCCTACTAGCGCCCTACTTGTGCTCTAGTGGCACCGTAGTTGCGCCCTAGTTGCGCCCTCGTTGCGCCCTACTTCCGCCCTACTTGCACCCTAGCTGCGTCCTAGTTGCGCCCTAGTGGCACCCCAGTTGCGACTTACATGCATTCTAGTTGCACCCTAGTTGTGCCGTAGTTGCGCCTTCGTTGCGCCTCATTTGGGCACTAGCTACGCCGTAGTTGCGTCATAGCTGCATCCTAGTTACGTCTTAGTTACACCCTAATTGCACCCTAGTTGTGCCCTAGTTGCGCCTTAGTTGCGCCCTAATTGCGTCCTAGTTACGCCCTAATTGCGCCCTAGTTACGCCCTAGTTTCACCCTACTTGTGCCCTCCCTACGCCCTAGTTGCATCATTTTTGCGCCATAGTTGTAACCTTGTTGCATTATAGTTGCGCCCTACTTGCACCCCACGTGAATCGTAGTTATGCCTTACTTACACCCTTCTCGCACCCTTGTTGGGCCCTAGTTGCGCTTTCGTTATGCCCTAACTGCACCCTAGTTACTCCCTCATTGGGCACAAATCCTTAGATTATCATGAAGTGCTTGCACAATGGTCAAAACTCGAAAAAAGGCCAACTGGTAGTGCATGTCAAACATAGGAATTGGAAACCGATCACTTCATCAAACATGTGTTCCAGATATCCTGCTCCGCCCCAGTTTTGAGTATTTCGCCATTCAGGTTAGTTTGATTCTAAACTCTGGAACCTGATCCAAGAACCAAGCAGAACCCAAGTCCAGCCTCTGCGCAAAAAACAAACCTAACCAATCTGACAGGATCGCTCTAGATATCGTCTAGCCGCAGTAAGGTACATTTTCTTGAAAACTGAAGTACATCCCCATCTGCTCAGACCCTCCAGTTTTATCACACAATCTGGGGAACACACAGGCCCATGTAAGACAGGCAGGCGGAAAGGAGTACTTGATGCCATGCGGGCCGGTGTGCTTCGTGATAAGTCTCTAGGTCCTTGCAGACAGCAGATTGCCTTCCAAGACTGGACACCTGGATGAAAAGTCTTCTGACAGGGGTTTGTAAGGGTTTCAGTCTTTGTTCAAAGCACCTCGAAGCAGGCATGAAAGTATCAACAGACAAGTTTACAGTTCAAGGCCACCCTCCCTGGCACCGTCAGCCACAGCCTGAATGCGGCCATGGTAAATGAAACCGCCGCGGTCAAACGCAACCTTGGTAATACCCTTGTCCAGACAGATCTTTGCAATCTCCACACCCACCCGCCGGGATGCCTCCTGCGATCATGGACAAGGCACACATGGACGAAAAACAATTGTTGAAAGAGCGCGGAGGGAGCGTGCAGAGTAACACAACACAAAGCGCAGGCAGGATGCCACATATTGAGCACCATCCAGACATGGACAAGGATTCTGAAAGCTTGGTTCAAGTGAACTAATATGGGCTACAAGCTCCGGCCACGGTTCAGGTCATTGGCACCACATTGCCTAAGCATTGCAAAGCATGCCTTGATTCTAACCCTGGAAAATGTGAGCTCCAAGATTCCCTTCATGAACATCTGTTTGAAGTTGTGTGCTCCAAGTTCATGTGTGACTGGATGACCCCTCAGTGTGATTGAATTGCTGGAAGTGCATTCAAACCCAACACAACAGTTTACTCATTTGAAGGGACACAATGTCACCATCGGCAGCCTCTTGCATGTCACCGTGGCGCGCAAGAGGCATGCTCAGTCCAGAGGCGGTCTGAGAGGGTGGGGCGTGACTGGCAGGGAGTGCACACATCGGCTGTGGTTCCAACATTTCAGGCATGCATTAGCTTGCATGCAGTCGCAACCACAGGTGCGGCGGTGGATGTCTCCTGAAAACCAAAGACATCGGCAACCCAAAGCTAGTCACACGGACACTCCAAAGCCCGACTCACCACAGTGGGGCCAGCCGTCAGTTTGAGCTCCTCCCTGAGAGAAGGTGTGAGCGTGGACGCAGCTGCGAGCGTGTGCTGCTGCGAGTCGTCAATAACCTGAGCGTACATGTGCTTGTTTGAACGGAACACTGCCAGGCGTGGCCTTTCCGCCGTGCCATTCAACTGCNCGGCTGGTCAGCTTTGCACCCACATCAGTTCAGTGCTATCAACTGGCCTCGCCCTCTCTTGCTCACTCCTGCGGATGTTGCCTCTAGTGCAGATGCAGCTTTTCATGGGACATTGCAGTCCTACAAGGCTATGCATGTTGTTCCCCAACAAGCATGCATAGGCGGCACATCAATCCCTGCAGACAATCAAGACTCGTACAAATCTCACAGTTGTTGCACGTGGCACAACAGGCCACTGGAGCAAACGACCGAGTCCGGGTGGCTACCAGTCCAACAAGCACAGCGGGTGCTGCCTTCGAGGAATGACCAAGCCAAGGGGCGATCAAAAAGCCTTTTCCCTCTCAAAAGCTACCTGGCTTTTGGGACGAAAACTGAACGCCACCAAGTACCGTCCCGCACTTACCACCTACTTCCAAACACCTACATTCCAGAGGTGCATTGACATGTCACTCACTTGCAAATGCAACTTCATATGAAGCGGTCAATTCAGCCATCACAGGCAGGGAAGCCAAGAGCTTCTCCTTCAGGAACCGACCCAGGCGTCAAACTGGAGCTTGACGCCTGGGTCGGACTGGTTGTGCTGGATTAGTTGCGAGATGACACACAGATGACCGAAGGTTAAAAAAAGGGATGCAATGCACGTAGTGCCTGATGACCAGCACGTCTAGTACACGGTTCATTTAACAGCAGTCTACCAGGTACCAGTCTCTTCATTCCAAATTTCTGCATTGAAGGCTCACATCATCGCCGGAGCGATTTCAAGAGCTTGAGGTTTAATCATTAGAGACTGTTATCCCTTCAAAAGGCGAGGACGACAAGGGACGCAATGGGTGCTCATGTTCCCCACCCAGTGCATGCTCATTTGCTTTGCGAGGCGTCACACAAGAACACGCTCTCTTTACAACCAGCATCCCGCTCAGACAGTTGTCTCCTGTAATAGCTGCAACATGATCACTGCATTTCTGTGGAGGTTGAGAACCAACTGAAAATCGCAGCAGCATGAAGGCACCGTCCTGTCTCCAATCCGAGTCTCCCACATCCCTTCCCAGCATCCGAGCAGGGGTGTTACCTTTCTGCGAATGCGCATGTGGCGGACCTTGATCTTCTCCCTCCTCGTTGCCTCCTTTGCCTCTACCACCAGGTGATGGGCCTCGGCAGGAACTGCAGGTGCACAAGCATAGGAAGACACAGGGACTGAAGGTAAAAAAAAAGCAGTGCCAAGACTGTTCTTTAAGTTGTCTCTCCACAACCTCATCCTGCCTTCCATCCTATCGTTGGCACAACACCTCCAAACTAGTCCACTACTGCTGTCGCTTCACCACACGAGGGAGGTATTCAATGGAGGCTTGAACCCCTGAACGCGATCCACCTGCTAACCAACCCCTCCCCTGCGGTAGAACCCAAAGTGCCCGGTGTCTCCATGGAAATCGTGAAGGCCGGGTACGTAATGTTCAGCTCGAATGCCCAGAGAGCCTGAACGGAAAAGGCTGCAAACGGCCGAGCAGAGATGCCAAGCCCATAGCCTGTGGGGGACTAATGAAGCACGACAAAACCTAGGCGCTCAAAGAGGCCAATCTCGGCTGGAAGCACCAACCCTAGCTCGGGCATCACAGCAGCAGGAGGAGGCCGGAGCTAACGCTTCCCTTTCCAACTGACCGACGACATCACATTCGGTGCTGAAGCCGGGGGAATCATAATGCATGAGACGGCTGCGGTACCCCTGACCTCCGCAGTGGTAGCAGCGGTCAGACGGCATGAGTAACGCATTCCTGCATAGTCATGCACTTCCCAAGAGGTTTACGCACCAAGCTCGAGGTGCCTGCCGGCCGTGTGCCCACCTACTCCAANACGCGCTACCCTGCGCTTCATCTGCGACTACAAGAGGGAGGTACATACGCAAAAGCCTGGTCGGCCGTCCGTCGGCCAAGAGGCATGTCTGTTGACCTGTTCGAAGTGACCGGCATTCTCACAGCCAAAACGCCTCCCTGCACCGCAACTTCGGTCAGCGTCGCGTTAAGTAGAGCACTCCTGAGAATGATGATCCAATTCACACGCCGGAGGAGGGCGAGCGCTGAGATTTCCTCACCATGGTGCTGCCGCCTGCTGACGACGGCTGTGAGGGACGCAGATCCGGAGTAGAAGCTAGACGACGACGCGTTCATGCAACTTCTGGCGGGAGCGGTGGAGAAGTTGCATGCAGCAGCCCGCGTGGCGGTCTCCATGGCTGATGGCACCCACTGCTAACCCTGCTTCGGAACCCCGGCACCAGCACAACGGGGGACGAGCCAAGTTGTTCACTAGCCAAGCCGAAGTCACCTGTGAACATCAACCATGAAGTCCTCCGGCAGACGGTGAATGACCCATGAGTTGTCGAAGAGGGAGGGGCGGAGTGGCGGCTGTCACGAGCTCCTCCAGTGCGACGTGGCTGGTCTCAAAGCCAACCGGATTGGATGGATGGGGTTGGCATGACGACTGTGACCATGTGCATTATGCAGGATTCGAGCTGGACGCTGATACCAGGGTTTCTATTTGGCACACAGTTATGACCACATGCCTGTGGTTTTCTTTTTGGCCCCACATTGCACCTCTATTAGGTGCAGGGCTACCTCCACACCAAAATTTTCCTGGGGGCTGACCCCATCCCCCCCCCCCCTTAAAATCATGATTCATCCACCCCAAGGTGTGGAATGACGACAAAGGATTTCTACATCATGGTTCTTGCACGATAAATCTACAGGTTGCAATCCGCAACTTTTTTCCAAGGGGAAAAAACTTACGGATTGAAGGGAATTTCCATATTTTTCCTCCTCTCAATTTCGAGCCATGAACACGAATGAGATAAACCAAACGTATTGTTGAAATTTTAAGGGAAAACAAGGATTTTTCAATTAGGGGAGCAGTAAGGTTGCAGTCAACTTTCTTGCCATATGAGGTAAGGTACATTGCTGGCCAAACAAGGTGGTCTCCCACTATATGGGCGGCTCGTTGCCGTTCGTTGACGGTGAATGAGCTATTCATACGCATTTCTCACACAACCAACACAGAGGTCTCATCTCAACAATAGTGGGGCCTTCCAACCCAATGAGCTATTCATACGATTNTCATTCTTCATTCCTAATCAGTCACTTGCAGTTTTCAGCTGCTTTCTGGCGCTAACACTGGCGCGCGCATTTCTGAGTAACAAACCCAGAGCTTCCAGACTTAGACTCTAGAGCAGCAGACTGAGGGGGCAGCTGACTTAAGCAACGAGCGTGGAAGCCCGCACGCTGCATCAACAACGCTGCTGCCCCAACCTGCTGCCTAGGCAATTCCTTTTTCTCACACACAACCAACATTGAGGTCTCATCTCAACAACAATGGGGCCTTCCAACCCAATGAGCTATTCATACGATTTTGAACCCAAGTCCTAAAAAAACACCTTTCGAAATTGCAACGCGCATACATGAAACCACCTTGAAATTGCAGGCATTCCTTTTATTTGTATTTTCACTATGTTTTGCACCTACACAACAAACACTTGACATGCTCCAAGCTTTTACTTGTACAACCGCCGACTAGAAAGATATTCATGAAAAGAACCCAAAGCTGGATTGCATCCTGAACAAGGGCCCATGGCCATAACAAAGCTTAATTTTGTGTCCGACTAAAAATTTGTTTTCTCAGAAATGAAGGTCCAATCTCTTTCCTACGAGAGTTCCACCAATAAGTTAGTTGCAAGTCAATGTTAGCATCACCAAGCACATTCCATTCACCTTTCACAATCCACACCTGGGATAACACCACAAACCAAACATCCCTCCACAGTGATGGGTGTACCAATGACCAAAAGGACATTCCACATTGAAGGTCGAGGTGGTATTGAAAGATAGATGTCTTCTTTCCCCCAAAATTGGACTGGTCGAGTAAAAATTGACACAGTGGGCACATACGAGTCACATTGTGTGAGAAATGTTGTTTGACTAGCCGGTCTTGACACGCTTGCCCACTTGCGCCACAAAACCAGCCTTGATGGGCGCAACAGAACGGTGCGAACCACACTGGACACAGACAGCAAGAAAAAGGAAGAACACATAAGATGGGCAACAAACTGTCTGAGAACAGGCAGGGCAGCACCTACCCTATGAACCAGGGTGCACATGCGTTGCATCATGGACCCTCATCATAATGGACGGAGAACCCTTTCATCCCTAACCCCTACAAAACAGTAGGGTGCTCCCCACTGCTTTGGCGGGCTTGGAAGCAAGAAAGAAACCAGCCCCCGACATGCGCTACTCCTAGCCTATGTTGCTCTCGATCTTCGACCTAGCTTGCTAGGTCGAAAGTCCCCCAGTCGACCTCGACCTGGTGTCGACCCAGCCGACCCACCCCCCCATGCAAACACTGTCGCTGTGCGAAAGGGCAGTTGGCCGACAGGGGACTCGAACCCAGGACCTCCTGCTGCAAACTCCCCTCACCTTGCAAGTACCCTTAGCTGCGGATAGGAGTTCAACATGGATAAAACACATTGAAAGGCTTAGAAGTACAGAGATTCAGCCCATTCTAAGGAGCTATTGGTCGAGGTCGACCTCCGACCTCAACGTAGCCCCTAGGAAGGTCTAAGTCGACCTTCCGACACTCCACTCGACTTCGACATGGGCAGAGCAACATAGCTCCTGACCCTCTTGAGACGTTCTTCGCATCCCCCCACCCCTCCTCCCAAAAAATTGCACGTGGCGAGGTCAACGAGCTCACCTGTTCGCAACGCAGGAAGAAGAGACGGTTTTCCTTGGACAGAATGGTGTCTGGGGATTTGCAGCCGTTGCACATGAGGTACTCATCTGCACTTTGCCGTGCGCAATAGACAATTTGAGAATCATGGCATCTTGCGACAGATAGCACACAAACTCAACATGGCCACCAGAAGTCCATTCACTGGCAAGCAGCACCAACGAATCACGCCATGCACAGAACTAGACACAGAAGTGCACAAGAGCTGCCGAACTACTCAGCTGAGGAAGACCAGAAAGGCTTCCCGGGCAAGTGCTAAGGCGACAGCAACATGGGAGCTGCTGGAGAGGAATACAGCAGGACAACGGTGCCTTCACCACTGACAGTTTACGTTCATAGAGTTCACAACTCAGTCGTTGCGGAGCAGGTTGACTTACTGACGTAACGGCGCAGAATTCCCTCAAAGTTCTTCGGCGCAAATCGTCCCTTCACCACCAGCCGTTGTTGCCCATCCAGCGACCCGCTCGTTCCCAGCTCCACTAGGAGGAATGCCATCACGTGCTCAGGCTGCCGATGCATGCTGCGCACACGACAACAACATCAAGACAGAGTTCTGAATGAAGAAGAAATGATGGAGTCAAGCGGGGAAGCATCCACGTTGTAGCCGTTGAGCAGTGCTAATCTAGCAAGCCGCAGGTTTCCAGCCCTAAGGAACACCATCACGTGCCCTGGCTGACGATAGAGGCTGCGGTCGCCGAAAAGAGACACGCAGACCAGAGAAGGCACGTGGTCCGTGGCCAGTTCAGACACAAGGGCGGTACGGACAGAATTAAAAACGCAGGGGAAACAAGCCAGCATTCATCTGGACAGTGCCTGTCGAGCCAACCAGCGTCTCCAAGGCGATGACCACCACAATGCTCGGGTTGCCCATGCACTCATGAGGAACGGAGAGGGGGGGGAAGAGGTCGTTAAGCCAAACAAGAGAAGTTGAATGAAGGAAAGACGTTTGCTTGTCAC
>SZWC01004810.1:66569-94419 GCA_023375785.1 Penium margaritaceum | reverse complement strand
ACTACGCAGACGTCTTCGTACACTACCCCCAGGACGTCCTCTCCACCATGGCGACCCAGGGCACCCTCATGCCCTGGGCATACGAGCTCTTCCTCCGCATTGAGGAAGCTCGCCAGGAGTCCCAGCTTCATCGCACGGAGGCGCTTGCATCCCCTGTCGTCGCCTCCCCTACTGTCGCCTCCCTTGCCGTTGCCTCCGTGGCCGTCGCCTTCCCCACCGCAGCTACCTCATCGTCATCGGGGAAGAAGAAGAAAAGCCGGAACAAGAAAGGCAAGGGTCAGCCACAGCAGCAGCAGCAGCAGTCGTCGACCGGGTCCGGCGGTGGTGGCTCGGCCTGCCATAACTGTGGTCAGCCCGGGCACGGGTGGTACACGTGCCCTCTCCCGACGGACGAGGCGCGCGTCATCGCTACCATGCGGCGCCAGCGGGAGCGCCGCCTCGCCTCTGCCGCCGTTGCCGCTGCTGGCCCTTCCACTTTGACCTCGTCCAGCGGCTCTGCCACTCCGGCAGCTCCGTTTGTCCCGCAGACACCCGCGCCGCAGCAGTACTACCCGCAGCCGTCGGCGCAACCGCTCCCTTCACCGGCGCAGTCTTCCTACTACCCGGGCTCCGGCGCCGTCACTCCGCAATCCGTCTACACTCCCGGGCCCTCCTCCCGTGAGCACCAGCTGGAGCAGTTCATCGCGCTCCAACTCGGCCTGCCTCGCCCTCCTCCCCAGGGAAGTGCGAGTTGCATCACCTCCTGCTCTCCTGCCCAGCCCTGCATGACTGAGACTGAGCTACGGTCGTGTCCCGTTTCCTCGTCTGTCTCGTCGTCGCCCGTGGCCTCCTCCGCCCCTCTTCTTGATGATCTTGCTTGGCTTGACGATTGGCAGTCCCGTTTCGCGCCTCCGTCCACCGCGTCCGCGTCCCTCGCCTGCTGCCATATGACCGTTAGCGATCTAGCGACCCCGGTCCAGGACCCTGCTGAGACCTGGATCATCGACTCCGGGGCCACGCATCACATGACGGCCTCTCGTGAGGCCTTTAGTATGCTCGGTCCTGTCGGCGATGTCTCCGGTGTCCGGACAGGCTCCGGACAGGTNTGTTCCTCGTCTCTCCTCTTCTCCTCCCGTCTCCTCCTCGTCGGCCGCCACAGGCCATGTGCTCGTCACCAGTACGCTTTCTCCTCAGCACACCCGCCTCTTGCACCGCCGCCTCTGCCACGTCCACTCTGCCGTTGTGGATAGCATGCTTCGCACCCGGCCTGCCTCGGGCCTTGTCCCGGAGACTTTCCCTCTCCCGTGCCCCACTGAGTGCATTGACTGCGCTCAGGGGAAGATGCACCGGTCCACGTACCCCTTGTCTGCCTCCCGTGCATCCGCCCCTCTCGACCTTGTCCATTCGGATGTCATGGGTCCTCTCCCCACCGAGTCGGTCGGCGAGCGTGGCCGCTATGTCCTCACCCTCACGGACGACTATTCTCGCTATCGCTGGGTCTTCTGTCTTAGGCAGAAGAGCGATGTCGCCCGGGCCATCCAGGAATGGCTTGTCCTCGCAGAGCGCGCATGTGGCCGCTCCCTTCGCCGATTTCGCTCCGATCGCGATGGCGAGTACATGGGTGAGGCCACGACTTTCCCCGCCTCCCGCGGAATCCACCATGAGACATCGGCGCCCTACACACCCGCCCAGAACGGTGTCTCCGAGCGGTGGAACCGGACCATGGCTGACACCGTCCGCACCATGCGTGTCGAGTCCGGTCTCTCCGAGGGCTTCTACTTTGAAGCCATGGCCTACATGACCTGGGTCTGGAACCGGATTCCCCACGGTCCCCTTCCCCGTCAGTCCACGCCGTACCAGCATTGGTGCGGTCAGCGCGCTGACCTCCGTCTCGCTCGCGTCTGGGGTTGTGTCGCCATTGTCTGGCTGCCCGCCCCGCAGCAGGGTGGCAAGCTCGCCCCCCGCGGCCGTCCCTGCACCTTCCTCGGTGTCTCTCGTCAGTCGAAGGCGTGGCGCTTCTGGGACCCCTCTCGGCACTGCATCATCGAGTCCCGGGACGCCCTCTTCTTCAAGGACCTGTTTCCTCGTGACCTCATTCGCTCCGGCTCGTCTGTGTCTATCCCGTCGCGTGGGGGAGTGGTGAGTCCGTCCTCTGTCCTGACGCGTCCGGGTGACACATCCGCTGGTCCCTCCGGGCCAGCTGTCCCAGTCGCGTCTGCTGGTCCCTCCGGGCCAGCTGCCCCAGTCGTGTCCGCTGGTCCCTCCGGGCCAGCTGTCCCAGTCGCGTCTGCTGGTCCCTCCGGGCCAGCTGTCCCAGTCGCGTCTGCTGGTCCCTCCGGGCCAGCTGCCCCAGCCGCGTCCGCTGGTCCCTCCGGGCCAGCTGTCCCAGTCGCGTCTGCTGGTCCCTCCGGGCCAGCTACCCCAGTCGTGTCCGCTGGTCCCTCTGGGCCAGCTGTCCCAGTCGCGTCTGCTGGTCCCTCCGGGCCAGCTGCCCCTTCCGCGTCCGCAGGTCCCTCCGGGCCAGCTGTCCCAGTCGCG
The DNA here is from genome assembly GCA_023375785.1 of Penium margaritaceum. Lineage (NCBI taxonomy): Eukaryota > Viridiplantae > Streptophyta > Zygnematophyceae > Desmidiales > Peniaceae > Penium > Penium margaritaceum. The sequence continues at coordinate 91,902 of SZWC01004810.1, read as the reverse complement.
TCTGCTGGTCCCTCCGGGCCAGCTGCCCCAGTCGTGTCCGCTGGTCCCTCCGGGCCAGCTGTCCCAGTCGCGTCTGCTGGTCCCTCCGGGCCAGCTGCCCCAGTCGTGTCCGCTGGTCCCTCCGGGCCAGCTGTCCCAGTCGCGTCTGCTGGTCCCTCCGGGCCAGCTGCCCCAGCCGCATCCGCTGGTCCCTCCGGGCCAGCTGTCCCAGTCGCGTCTGTTGGTCCTTCCGTGCCAGCTGCCCCAGTCGTGTCCGCTGATCTCTCCGGGCCGACAGCCCCAGTCGCCTCCACTGGCCCATCAGAATCAGCGCCGTCGCACGCCTTGCCACGCTACACACGTGGCCCCAGCAGCAGCCTCCGACCCAGGCCGTTGGTGAGAGTGCAGACCGTCACACCGCGCTCGGTAGCGCCTCGACCCCCCGTGGCTCCACGTGCCTCCTCCACTCCCACGGTCGTGAGTGGGGACCCTGGCACCAAGGCCCTGGGCCTGACCACCTCGGCCATCATTGCAGATCTGCACCCGGGCTCCGCATTGGGCTACGCCATGCTCCATCACGAGCATCGGCACGCTGTCGTGGCTGCCCTTGTGCGCATCCCACCTGGGGCGCGAGAGGCACACACTCTCTCAGTCCGATCCACAGCACGCCCGGAGGACCCAGCCACCTTGCGCGAGGCACGAGCCTCTCCTGAGGCCGCACACTGGGACGCTGCCTGCGCCGATGAGCTCGCTGCTATCCGGCAGCACCACATGTACGACCTCGTCGACCTTCCTCCAGGTCGGAAGGCCATCAGCGCCAAGTGGGTCTTTCGGCGCAAGTGGAAACCTGACGGGTCCTTGGACAAGTACAAGGCCCGCCTCACTGCAAAGGGGTTTGCCCAGGTCCCTGGGGTCCACTATGACCAGATCTTTGCCCCAGTTGGCCGGTTCTCCACCAGCCGGGCGCTCTTCAGCCTGGTCGCCCAGCATGGGTGTGGGAGCTGCATCAGATGGACGTGAGCAACGCTTTTCTCCATGGTTCACTGGAGGGTGAGGAGCTTTACATGGTGTAGCCACCAGGCTTCGACGATGGCACCGGGAGAGTGTGGCGCCTGCGTAAGGCCCTCTATAGCCTGAAGCAGTCGCCTCGGTGCTGGAACCAGGAGATCAGCAGCACGCTCCTTCGTGGTGGGCTCCAGCGCAGCACCGCGGATCCTGCACTGTTTCTCAGTCCGTGAGGCCAGACCTTCGCTGCTGTTCTGGTGTACGTCGACGACCTCCTCATCGCGTCGCCAGACACGGCCGCCATCCAGCGCGTCTAGGACTTGCTGCACGCCACCTACCAGATGAAGGATCTCGGGTCTGCCCGAGTCTTCCTGGGCATGGAGCTCGAGCATGATCGCTCCCAGGGCATCCTCCATGTCCATCAGGCTGCTTACGTGCAGACTCTGTCCACTCGCTTCGTCGAGGACCTGCCACTCGTGCCGAGCGCATCCTCACCCATGTCGCCCAATGGTCAGGTGAAGCTGAAGAGTCCTGACCCAGCTGTTGTGGGGGAGCCAGTTGACGTGACCACGTACCTGCGAGTCATCGGGTCACTGATGTTCCTGGCGACGACGACGCGTCCATACATCGCGTTCGCCGTCAACCTCCTGGCCCAGTTTTCTCANCACGCAGCACTGCTGAGGCTGAGTACGTGGCTCTTGGATCAGGCACGTGTGAGAGTGTGTGGTTGCGTCGTCTGCTGTCCGAGTTGCGCCAGTCTGTCCCATCCATCACGTTGCATTGTGACAATGAGAGTGCCATGGCCATCGCCGACAATGACGGCGTGCATCACACACGCACAAAGCACATCAACATTGAGTATCACTATGTGCGTTCATTGTTGCATGACGGCAGCATCAGCATCGTCTGGGTTGAGACAGCACGACAGTTGGCTGACTTCCTGACCAAGGCACTGAAGCGCGACTCGTTCAAGAAGGCTATGAGTTTGGTCGGCGTACGTCCTTGAGTGGCTCTCTCTTTATCTCTGCCTGCGTCTGTGCATGCCCTGGGGGAGTCTGGATGTTGACCGTGTCCCTGTCCGCCCATGTACACTACGCCTGTGAGTCATGGGGGAGTGTTGGTTTTTTTGCATCTCTCATTGTGCTCTGTTGTGTCCTCCCGGCTTGTGTACATCGGCGTGCAGATGACTGACGGCGAGACTCGACGCTGATGGAGTGTCGTCCGGTGGAGCCGACGCACGCTGAGGTCTTCTCGCAGTTCGCTGAAGCCTCCTCTCTCCGGCGACGCGCTCAGCTCCATCGGCAGGCCTCCTCGGCGGTCGTGCTGCCGGCGGTCATTGACACCGCAGTTGCTGCTTGCATGCATCCAGTGCGTCCCATCGCGTCTGCATCGTCATGCACTGCCTAGGGTCCCAGTTGCATGTTGCATGGCCCTGTTTGGCAGCATAAACCGTCGTGGGCACTATCTGGGTTTAGGCTGCCATAACTCCTCGCTACTATTTTTCTAGCAGATTCTGACCGCACGACTGCGTTCGCAGCGGCGGTATTATGGTATGGTCCAGTTTTCAGGCAAAACGGACGCCGCCCGGGTTTTGGGCTGTCGGCTGTCTGGCAGGCCTCACCGAGAAAACCTGCCAGCTTGAACTGAGCTATTTTCTGATTGGCTGTAGAACTGAGTAACAAGCTCTACAGAGCTGGGGGGGGGGCTAGAACTTGGAGGGGTCCCCCATTGCTGTTTATTCTTCATTCCTAATCAGTCATTATCAGTTTTCAGCTGCTTTCTGGCGCTAACTCTGGCGCGCGCGTTTCTGAGTAACAAAACCCAGAGCTTCCAGACTTAGACTCTATAGCAGCAGACTGAGGGGGCAGCTGACTTAAGCAACGAGCGTGGAAGCCCGCACGCTGCATCAACAACGTTGCTGCCCCAACCTGCTGCATAGTTTCTCTCTAGTCCATGTGTGGTCGAGAGAACGCAACAAGCACCAACCAGTGAGACACGCCATGGATGCGGTAACTTGCTTGCAAAGTCTCACACTCAACCAAGACAAGAGAGAGCGAGCGAGACAAGTACCGGTGAGCACTCACTCACCACGAGCGTCGAGCTCGGGTGAGCAAGAGCCGCCACCCGGGGGTCGAGCCCGGCCTCTCGGAATAACCGAGGGCGGCTACTCACCGATGCACGGTCAAGACCGGCACGGTGGCCCCCTAAGGATCAGCACCCGGGAAAGAAGCAACTCCCCCATCACATGCAAAGCAAGATAAGATGATGTAGTGCACGGCAGTGAGAGTGTACGGCCCTAGCATCTACCGCATCACAGAGGGTCATAGAAAATCCATGAAATCATGCAATGGTCTCATTTGTGCTCAAGGTGATTCCTGGGTCCAGCAGCGGCAGCAGCTTGGAACGCCACCAGCTTCATCCAGAATGGGCATGTTTGGCATTTCCCCAGGCGGGACCATTGTCATTCAATCTGTACAGAATGTGTGCAGAAGTGAGAGGCAAGAGGGCATAGAGTTGTGAGTGGCCGACGAACTTCAACACTCCCCCATGACCCGCAGACACGCACTTCACACACGCACAAAAGAATTACAAAGAGATGATGAGAGAGCGAAAGAACACAGATAGTCATCCTGGATCATGCGGACTGATGAGACCAACAGAGTGAACGACACTTTTGAATACGTTTCGGCTGAGGGCCTTAGTAAGAAATTCAGCTCTCTGCGACCTGGTATCCACCCATGCGATTTGGACAATGCCAGCAGCAATGCACTCACGAACAAAGTGATGCTCCAAATTGATGTGTTTGGTGCGTGAGTGATGCATGCCACTGTTTTCAGCAATGGCTTTTGTGCTCTGATTGTCACAGCGCAGAGTGATGCAGTGGATGGGAACGCGCAATTGTTGCAGTAGACGACACAGCCAGACAGCCTCACATGTGCCTGCACCAAGAGTGACATACTCAGCCTCAGCAGTACTGCGTGCTACACACCCTTGCTTGCCACTTTTCCAGGAAACTGCAGTGCCACCAATCAAGAAGATGTACCCCGTACGGCTACGTGCATCAGTGTTGTGTGCCCAGTCGCTATCAGTGAAGCCATCAACCACGAGACAGGGCTGAGCACGAAAGAAGAGGCCGACACGTGGTGTGGCAAGAGCATAGCGAACAATTCGCAAGGCAGCCTCCAAGTGCCGTTGGCGTGGGCATTGAGAGATTTGGGAGAGGAAGTTGACCGCGAAGGCCACGTCAGTACGAGTGGTGGTGGTGGCGAGATACATCAGTGACCCTATGAATCTGAGGTAGTCAGTCACGTCAACTGTCTCCCCTAGCTTTGAGATGTCCAATGATTTCAGCAGTGTCTGTCCAGCTGGGATCATGGGCGTAGAGGCGGTGGGAATGATAGTGAGGAGTGGACTGAAGCGCTCCTCCAGGCTGCGGATATACGCAGCATGGTGCACGTGGAGAGTGCGGCGTGCACGGTCCCGCTCGAGCTCCATGCCCAAGAAGACACGAGCCGGTCCCAGATCCTTCATCTTGTAAGCTGCTTGGAGAAGAGACTTAGCAGCAGTGACTGCAGAGGTGCTGGGAGATGCAATGAGAAGATCGTCAACATATACCAGGATGGCAACCAGTGGCTGTTACGGAGGACTGAGAAACAGAGCAGGGTCCACTGGACTTCTTCTGAAGCCGCCCTTTTCCAGGGTTGCCGTTATCTCCTGGTTCCAGCAGCGAGGAGACTGCTTGAGCCCATAGAGGGCCTTGCGCAGCCGCCACACACAGCTTGTGCCATCCGAGAATCCTGGTGGCTGCACCATATAGATTTCCTCATCCAGCTTGCCATGCAGAAAGACATTGTTGACGTCCATTTGTTCCAGCTCCCAGTCATGTTGGGCAACTAGACTGAGCAGTGCCCTGGCAGTGGTGTAGCGACCAACAGGTGCAAATGTCTCGTCAAATTCCACACCTGGAATCTGAGAGAACCCCTTTGCAGTGAGACGCGCTTTATACCGTTCCACAGTGTTGTCTGGGTTGAGCTTGCGTCGATACACCTACTTGGCTGCAACAGCTTTGCGGCCTGGTGGTAGATCCACTAACTCATATACACCGTGCTCTGACAGTGCGTCGAGTTCAGCCTTCATGGCCTGTTCCCATTGAGAGGAGTCAGTGACTGCACGTGCTGCCTGTACTGTCACAGGTTCAGGGGGAAGCGGAGAGAGACCAGCGGTAGCAAAGCACGAGGAAACATACACAGCGACGGACGACGAGAGAGCAGAGTGAAATTCCTGCTCAACCAGGGAGTAGCCAAGAGCAGTGTTGGGGTGCATGACAGACGCTGCTGTAGACAGGCCAGAGGTGGTGAGACCAAGGGCCCAAAGACCAGGGTCACCAGAGACAAGAGGATGCGACTGCGAGGGGAGGGTCCGGAGTCGCCCACCGCGTGTGTAGGGTAAGACCGGTGGAGTGGATGCAGAGGAGGAGGGCGCAGCGGGACGAGGCGATGCAGGCAAAGAGGATGAGGCAGGCGCTGGTGCGGAGGCGACAGGGGAAGACGGTGAGATGGAGCCAAGAGGAGAAGAGGAGGACGACACTGCAGGAGAGACAGCGGTAGGAGTGCCAGGAGATGGGCTGGATGAGGCCAATGGAGCCGTGGAGGGGACTGAGGCCACTGGAGAGGCAGACAACAGAGGACGCTGGTCGGATGGGGAAGAGACAGCAGGGACAGAAGGACGCCCTGAGGAGGGAACAAGAGGCCCAGAGGGCAGAAGACCACCCCCACCCCAAACGGGCGGAGTGGGAGGCCCGCCAAAGCGTGGGGAGTCACGCTCAAACATGTGTTCAAAGAAGAGGGAATCACGAGACTCAATCACACGGCAGCGGGAAGGATCCCAGAAGCGCCTGGCCTTGGAGAAGGGAGAGACACCAAGAAAGATGCACAAGAGACCAAGAGGGGATAGCTTACCATCACGTTGGTCGGTGGGCACCCAGACGGAGGCAAGGCACCTCCACACACATGCGAGACGGAGATCAGCCCGGCGACCAGTCCAGCGTTCAAAAGGGGTGACAGTGTGGGAAAGGGGTCTATGCAGGATTTTGTTCCAGACCCAGGTCATGTAGGACATAGCTTCAAAGGCGAAGAGAGGAGACTGACCGGAAGCAGAGAGCAAAGAACGAACCCCATCAGCAAGGGTGCGATTCCAGCGTTCGGACACACCATTCTGCTGAGGCGTGTAGGGGGGAGAGGATTCAAGGCGCACACTGCGAGACTCAAGAAAGCGAGACGTGGGACCAAAGAATTCACCACCACGGTTGCTGCAAAAGACACGCAAAGACCGTAGACAAGCCCGTTCGGCATGTGGGAGCCAGGACTCAAGGACATCAGTGACGTCGCTTTTGTGCCGGAGGGCGAAGACCCAGCGGTAGCGAGAGTAGTCATCAGTGAGGCACAAAACATAGTGCCCAAGGCCACCCAGGAAGTCCTGGGGTAGCGGACCCATGACATCGGCATGCACCAGATCAAGTGGGTGCGAGGTAGTGGATTCAGAGGTGGAGAAGGGTGAGCGGTGCATTTTTCCACTAGCACAGTCAAGATAGGTGGACGTGCAAGGTGGAGAGAAAGTGGCAGGGTCAAGGCCGTGTGCCGGTTGAAGACGAAGGAGGCGCTGGATGGCGGCAGTGTGAATGTGACAGAGGCGACAATGCAGGAGGTCAGCATGATCAGGCGACAGAGAGGGAGCAACATGAACAAAAGCAGATGTAGCGGAAGGTGAGGGCAACGTGAGAGGCACACAGAACAGGCGATCACATCGCACACCACGGAGAACGACACGGCCAGAGGAACGGAGAGAGATGGAGGCAAGACCGCGGCTGGACGAGAAGTCCATGCCCTGATTGTCAAGGGTGGTGACAGAGAGAAAACTGACTTCAAGGTCAGGGACGTACATGACATCAGGGAGATAAACAGTGCCGCCAGGACCAACGAAACGGACAACACCAACACCTTGAACGGGGAGGAGCTGACCAGAGCCAGTTCGGACAGAACGTACTGACTGGACAGGCCCAAGGGACATGAAGGAGGAACGACAAGATGTCATGTGATACGTGGCCCCAGAATCAATGATCCAAAGGCCAGGTGAGGCACGAGTGGAGGGAAGGACCAAACAGACAGCCACAGCACCACGGGAAGCGGGAGAGGCAAACTGTCCAAGACGTGTGGGAAACGTGTGAGAATGCCAGTGCTCAATCCACGCACGATCATGAGGCAAGTCCCCTTGCACACCACCAGAGGCGGAACCCCGGAGAGAGACATCCGACTGAAAAACGGAGACACGAGACTTGCCACTCATACTCTCACCTCCCTGAGAGTGAAGGTGGAGAAGCTCGGCCAAACGATGCTCAAGAGTGCGCTCCTCGTCTCGGCGATCAGAGGAGCGCTCGGAGAAGCGGTCAGATGAGCGGTCGGAGTGGTGGCCATCGTCACGGGCCCGGTGAGGGACAGAGTAGTGGGAGGATGGGGGCCCGTAGTAGGGGGGACCGGATGGTGGTGGCACCCAACCCCACGGGCTAGGAGCAGGCTGCGACGGCTGAAAAGGAGCTAGTGTGGTGGTTAGGACAGAGGCAGATGAGGAGGATGATGAGATTGTGACGGCGGCAACTGCAGAGGAGGCAGCGACACCGGTACAGGCCCAATGAGCACGCATGGAAGAAGCGAGGCGCGCATCATCGCGGGGAGCCGGACACTTAGGAGCTGAGTAGCCGGTGGCGCCGCAGTTCCAACAGGTGACATCAGCGACCGAGGAGCTAGGGCCCTTGCTGCCAAGTCCGCCTCCACGCCCTTTGCCCCCACGACCACCACCACAGCCGGGATGAGAGCCATTGCCCCCACCGCGGGGGGCAGCTTGCGTTGAGTGGGCTGATGCCTGAAGGGAGGAGACGTTGGAGGATGCTGCAGTGGAAGCAGAGGATGAGGAGGTAGTTACAGCTGCAATTGCGGCGCGATGCAGCCGCTTGTTCTGGAGAGAGTTCCACCAGTCAGTGAGACGTGCAGCAGTGAAGTCAAAGAGGGGACCAATCCCTGGTGGGGAATCAACAGGGACTGGTGCAGAGGCAAGGCGCTCGAGCTCTGCCTGGGAGACATGGAGGTACAGGTAAGACAACTCAGGGATGAGGCCAGCGACAATGGATAGACATGCGGAGAGAGGTCCTCGTGCAGCCTTGCCCAGGTCACGCAGGAAGCGAAGGCTGCGTGCCCAGTATTCATCTGTTGTCTCGTCTGCCCGCATCTGCAACGTGTTGAATTGAACAGTGAGTGCACTTTGGGCGGCATGCCCGGTGACTGTTTTGTGACGACGGATGAGTGCATAGGCACCAACTGGGTCAGAAGTGGTGTCCCGGATGGGGTCTGCATTGTATGTACCAATATCGTCAAGGAGACTTTCGGGGCCAGCGTTGATGAGGGCCCGTACAGCACGTGCAGCCTTTGCAGGCTGCGGCACAAAGGATGGTTTGGCGGGTGAGTAGTACTCCCACAGAAGCTCACCCTGAGCCCACGCACTGAAGCGTGTCTCCCAGGATGTAAAGGTGAGCTTGGAGGTGAATTGCGGTGGAGGTGTTTCAAAATCTTTCTGTCGCGCTGGTGGGAGAGTACGAGCAGAGGCGGTTGCAGCTGTGACAGATGGGGAGGAGGAGTTAGCAATGCCACCAGCAACTAGTGCTGATGAGTCTGTAGATCCTGACTGATCAGCAGGAAGGGCTGCTGCAAAGGCTGGCACGGAGCGAAGACGCTCAAGAACTAATGCAGCTACTTTTGCGGCTAACTCATGCTATGCATCCCGCTCACGATCAAGCTCATCTTGTGCCTTTCGGCGCTCAGCCTGCACTTCGCTAAGAGCGGCCTGGAGGGCCTCAAGCTTGTCATCTGGTCTAGGCATGGTGAGAATGTGAGAATACTAGAGCAAGAATGCTATTAAGAATGAGAGGCGAGAGGAAGAGAGGTTTGGCATGCAGAATGAGAGGTGGTCTCACCGATCTAGTGACGGTGCACCGGAGTGAAGAGAGGAGCCACCACGGCTGCTGCTGAGGAGAAGAGCACTACCACCCACCCAGCAAACACCACTGTCAGGCACAGAAGGCCGGTGACAGTGGCTCCGGCCAGTGCCACAGATGCAGATGCCACGAGAACCCCTGTGACAACGTGTGGAGTCAGCTCGCGTGGAGCACCTGTGGGGGTCAGGACAGCTGTTGTGGTGGAGGCGCGGATGGAGCCGACGGCGGTGGCAGTGGCGTCAGCAGCAGATGAGGCAGCGGTTGCGACAGAGGCTCCTGCGGCTGTAATCTGGGTGGCGATGTTTGCTGCGGCTGCTGCAAGCAGCGTGAGAGAGGGTGCTGCATGAGCGTAGGCTTCGGACGCACGACCTACGGCAGTCTGAGTGGGTGTCCTGCAGGCACGAGCAGTTGCAGCGAAGGTCGTTGCGGCCCCTGTTGTTGCGTCAAGCACAGCACCTGGGAGGCCGATGGAGTCAATGTGCACTGGAAGCAACGGGATGACACCCCGAACCTCTGGAGTTAGAGATGGTTCAGCAGATGCGGCGGCAGCGGGGGACGGACCGGCTGTGGTGTTGGAGGTAGATGCAGATGTGAAGGGTGGAGTGCCGGTTTTGGGTTGCATGGTTGGAGAACGAGGAGGGGATGGTGGCACGTCGTCTGCCGTATAAACCTGTCTGTTAATCTCCTCCTCTCGTGCAGCCGCTGCCCTCTCTAGATCCCCCTGCCAGTAGTTGGAGTCGAGCATGTGAAACCAGAGGGGCGTGTCGTTGTCTGGAGGCGCAGGAGGGTCGTAGTCGCTAGGGTCCTCCAACCCGTCGTTGGCGTGATGTGCGGCGGTCCGCGGAGAATCGAGCTCCTCGTCAGGGGGACTGTCGAGTGGTGGGGAATCCAGGTTGGCTGCTACGGCTGTGGGCGCAGCTGAAGGGAGAAGAGAATCTGGGTGCAGCCAAGGGTAACAAGCGTCAATGGAGGGCAGGGAGGAGAGCCACAGGTAACGGACACCCTAGGGTGTCCCTAGGGCAATGTTGAGAAAGCTGCCGGCTGAGAGAAATGCCTGCAGACCGCGGACACCTGAGACAGTATGCTGCCAGGAGAGAACGGAGAGAGGGATGATGGGCACACAAGAGCAGCCGGCTGCAGCAAGAAACAACCAAGAACAAGGAGAATGCGGACGGTGCGTACAAACACCACGGACGACCTCGAGAGCAACGAAGAGTGGCTGCAGAGAGGAGTGAGGCAGTCACCAGAAATGCGAGGGCCAGCGGAGACTCTGACAGCTCACGGCACTGAAGGAAGGCGGAAGATGCGCCTGCGTACCACGGACAACCGTGGGGGCAGCCAAGAGCGGCTGCAAAGAGACGTGAGGCGGTGGGACGCAGTGCGAGGACCGGGAAGAGACTCCGGCCACTGACGGCAATGAGAGCACGTGCGCACACGCGAACGAGCGGGAAAGAACCCCCGTGGCCCCGGGAGACGACCACCCGCCACAAGATTTCGAGGGTGGTGAGCAGAGCAGCTTAGACGGCTGCAGCGAGTTGGCGCGATGTGGAGACGCGCAGGTGCCGCGAGAACAGCAGAGGTGATGCACGGGCCATGGGAGAAGGTGGCCGCAGGCTTCAAGGACCAGGATCGCGGGACAGTGAGAGAAGAAACTCACGCAACCTGATACCAGTAGTTGCTAGGAAGTTGCATAGGCTACCTAGTCCATGTGTGGTCGAGAGAACACAACAAGCACCAACCAGTGAGACACGCCATGGATGCGGTAACTTGCTTGCAAAGTCTCACACTCAACCAAGACAAGAGAGAGGCAGGGGGAGCGAGCGAGACAAGTACCGGTGAGCACTCACTCACCACGAGCGTCGAGCTCGGGTGAGCAAGAGCCGCCACCCGGGGGTCGAGCCCGACCTCTCGGAATAACCGAGGGCGGCTACTCACCGATGCACGGTCAAGACCGGGCACGGTGGCCCCCTAAGGATCAGCACCCGGGAAAGAAGCAGCTCCCCCATCACATGCAAAGCAATAGAAGATGATGCAGGGCACGGCAGTGAGAGTGTACGTCCCTAGCATCTACCGCATCACAGAGGGTCATAGAATCCATGAAATCATGCAATGGTCTCATTTGTGCTCAAGGTGATTCCTGGGTCCAGCAGCGGCAGCAGCTTGGAACGCCACCACCTTCATCCAGAATGGGCATGTTTGGCATTTCCCCAGGCGGGACCATTGTCATTCAATCTGTACAGAATGTGTGCAGAATGTGAGAGGCAAGAGGGCATAGAGTTGTGAGTGGCCGACGAACTTCAACACCAGACGGTCAACAGCCCAAAACGCGGGCGTCATCCGTTTTGCCTGAAAACTGGACCATACCATAATACCAACGTTGCGAACATAGTCGTGCGGTCAGAAACAGCTAGAAAAATAGCACCAAAGAGTTATAGCTGCCTGAACCCAGGCAGTGCCTACGATGATCCATGATGTCAAACAGTGCCACACAACATGAGACATGGAACCTAGGCAGAGCACGACGCTGCAGACGCAATGGTACAATCAGACCCAACGCCTGACGAATGCAGACAGCATCTGCGGTGGCAGTGACCGCCGGTGGCCCAACCGCCGAGGAGGCCTGCCGATGGAGCTGAGCACGTCGCCAGCGAACTGTGGGTAGGCCTCAGCATGCGTCGGCTCCACTGGATGACACTCCAACAGTGTGGAGTCTCGTCGGCAGTCATCTGCACGTCGATGTACACAAGCGGGAGGACACAACAGAGCACAATGGGGATGTGCAAAAATCAACACTCCCCCATGACTCAGAGGCGTAGTGCACATGGACGGGCAGAGACACAATCAACAGTCAAACTCCCCCAGGGCTTGCAGAGACGCAGGCAGGGACAAAGAGAGCAACTCACGGACGCACACCAACCGAACTCACGGCCTTCGTCAACGAGTCGCGCTTCAGTGCCTTGGTCAAGAAGTCAGCGAGCTGTCGTGCTGTCTCAACGCACACAATGCTGATGCTGCCGTCATGCAACAAAGAACGCACATAGTGATACTCTATGTTATTGTGCTTTGTGCGTGTATGATACACGCCGTCATTGTGAACGATGGCCATGGCACTCTCATTGTCACAATGCAACGTGATGGATGCGAGGGATTGACGTAACTCGGACAAAAAACGACGCAACCACACACTCTCACACGCGCCCGAGCTAAGGGCCACGTACTCAGCCTCAGCAGTGCTGCGTGCAATGCACCCCTGCCTGCCACTGCGCCAGGACACAGCCGTGCCGCCGATCAGAAAGATCAGCCTGTTCGACTCTTACCGCCCGAACTGCCAGCCCAGTCACTGTCGGTGTAGTCCACCGTGACCACAGACGGCTGGCGGCGGAACATAAGACCTCGCCGAGGAGTCGAGAAAACATAGCTCAGTACTCGGATCGTGGCCTCGAAGTGGAGGTGACGCGGCTCCTGAGAAAATTGAGCCAGGAGGTTGACGAAGAACACGATGTCTGGGCGCGTCGTCGTCGCCAGGAACATCTATGACCCGATGACTCGCAGATACACGGTCACGTCAACTGGCTCCCCCACAATGGCTGGGTGAAGACTCTTGAGCTTCACCTGACCATCAGGTGACATGCGTGAGGATGCGCTCGGCACGAGGGGTTGGTCCTCGGTAAAGCGAGTGGACAGGGTCTGCACATAGGCAGCCTGGTGGACGTGCAGGATACCTTGGGAGCGATCATGCTCGAGCTCCATGCCCAGGAAGACTCGGGCAGATCCGAGATCCTTCATCTGGTAGGCGGTGTGCACTAGGTCCTTGACACACTAGATGGCAGCCATGTCTGGCGAAGCAATGAGTAGATCATCGACGTAGACCAGAAAAGCGGCGAAGGTTTGGCCTCGCGGGCTGACGAACAGTGCGGGATCAGCGGTGCTGCACAAGAGGCCACCACGGAGGAGCGTGCTGCTGATCTCCTGGTTCCAGCACTGAGGCGACTGCTTCAGACCATAGAGGGCCTTCCGCAACCGCCAGACTCTCCCAGTGCCGTCGTCGAAGATTAGGGGCTGCACCATGTAGAGCTCCTCACCCTCCAGCGAGCCATGGAGGAAGACGTTGCTCACGTCCATATGATGCAGTTCCTACCCATGTTGGGAAACCAGGCTGAACAGCGCCCGGCTAGTGGAGAACCGACCAACTGGGATGAAGTTGTGGTCATAGTAAACCCCGGGGACCTGAGCAAACCCCTTGGCTGTGAGGCCGACCTTGTACTTGTCCAAAGACCTGCCCGGCTTCGATTTGCACCGGAAGACCCACTTGGCATCGATGGCCTTCCGACCTGGAGGGAGGTCGACGAGGTCATACTCGTGGTGCTCTCGGATAGCAGCGAGCTTGTCGGCGCAGGCAGCATCACAATGTGTAGCCTTAGGAGAGGCTCGAGCCTCACGTAGGGTGGCTGGATCCTCCGGGCGTGCTATGGAGCGGACTGAGAGAGCATGTGCATCTCGAGCTCCAGGTGGTATGTGCGTGAGTGCAGCCATAACAGCATGCCGATGCTCATGATGGAGCATGACGTAGCCCAGTGCGGAGCCCGGGTGAAGGTCTGCAATGATGGCCAAAGTGGTCAGACCGAGGGCCTTGGTGCCAGGGTCCCCACTCACGACCGTAGGAGTGGAGGAGACACGAGGAGCGACAGGGGGCCGAGGCGCCACAGGGTGCGGTGCGGCGGTCTGCGCGCTCACTGACGGCCTGGGTCGGAGGCTGTCGCCTGGGCCACGCATGTAGCGCGGTAGGGCAGGAGATGGCATCGAGTCCGACGAGCAAACGGAGGCGGACGGGGCTGCTGGCACGGAGGGACCAGCGGACGCGACTAGGATTGCTGGCCCGAAGGGGCGAGCAGGCACGACGTGGGCTGCTGGCCCAAAGGGGCTGGGTGATGCGACTGGGGTTGCTGGCCAAGAGGGGTCAGCGAGCGTGACTGGGGCTGCCGGCCTGGAGGAGCCAGCAGGCATGACTGGGACTGTGGGTCCCGAGGGGCCAGCGGGCGCGACTAGGGCTGCCGGCCCGGAGGGGCCAGCGGGTGCGACTGGGGCTGTCGGCCCAGAGGGGCCAGCGGACGTGACTAGGGCTGCCGACCCCGAGAGGCCAGCAGGCACGATTGGGGCTGCTGGCTCGGAGGGGCCAGTGGGCATGACTGGGGCTGCTGGCCCAGAGGGGCCAGTGGACGCGACTTGGGCCGTTGGCCCGGAGGGGCCAACAGACGCGACTAGGGCTGCTGGCCTGGAGGGGCCAGTGGACATGACTGGGGCTACCGGCTTAGAGGGACTATGTGATGTGTCCCCCGGAAGCGACAGGATGGAGGACGGACTCACCACTCCCCCACGCGATGGGAGGGACACGGCCGAGCCGGAGCGAATAAGATCGCATGGAAACAGTTCCTCAAAGAAGAAGGCATCATGGGACTCGATGGTGCAGTGCCGGGATGGATCCTAGAAGCGCCAGGACTGGGACTGACAAGAGACGCCAAGAAAGGTGCAAGGACATCCGCAGGGGACGAGCTTGCCGCCCTGCTACGGGGCGGGCAACCACATGATGGCCCGGCAGTCCCAGACGCGAGTCGGGCGGAGTTCAGCGCGCTGACCGCACCAGTGCTGGTACGACATGGACTGGCGGAGAAGAGGCTCGTGGGGAATCCGGTTCCAGACCCATGTCATGTAAGCAATGGCTTCAAAGTAGAAGCCATCAGAGAGACCAGACTCAACCCGCATAGTGCGGACGGCTTCGGCCATAGTGTTGTTCCACCACTCGGAGACGCCGTTCTGAGAGGGTGTGTAGGGCGCTGACGTCTCGTGGTGGACACCGTGGAAAGCGAGAAACGTCATGGTCTTGCCCATGTACTCACCGTCATGATCAGAGCAAAAGCGGCGAAGAGATCGACCACACTCGCGCTCCGCAAGGACAAGCCAAACTTGAATGGTACGGGCGACATCGCTCTTCTGTCGAAGGCACAAGACCCAACGGTAGCGAGAGTAGTGGTCAGTGAGGGTGAGGACATATCGGCCATGCTCGCCGACGGACTCGGTAGGGAGGGGACCCATGACATCGGAATGGACCAGGTCTAGAGGGGCGGACGCATGGGAGGAAGACTGAGGGTATGTGGACCGGTGCATCTTGCCCTGAGCACAATCAATGCACTCCGTGGGGCACGGCCAAGGGAAAGTATCTGGGTCGAGGCCTTTGGTCGGCTGGGTGCGGAGCATGCTATCGATGGCAGCCGAGTTGACGTGGCAAAGGCGGCGATGCAAGATGCGAGTGTGCTGCAGAGAGAGTGTACTAGTGACAAACACATGGCCTGTGGTGGCCAACGGGGAGGAGACAGAAGGAGAGGAGGACAGACGAGTGACATGCCACAGGTTGCCACGGGCGGTGGCATGAAGAACGACAAGACCAGACAGACGCAACGACATAGTACCAACACCACGCGAGTGCACTACATCCATGCTCATGAGGTCAAGGGCAGTAACAGACATGAGGCTAAGCTCAAGACCTGGGATGAAGAGGACATCGATCACGAAGACATCACCGGCAGGACCACGGAAACGAATGACGCAGACACCACAGACAGGTAACACCTGTCCGGAGTCCTTTCGGACACCGGATACATTGCCAACAGGACCAAGCATACCAAAGGCCTCGCAGGCGCACGTCATGTGATGCGTGGCTTCAGAGTCGATGATCCAGGTCTCGGCAGGGTCTCGGACTGGTATCGCCAGATCACTGACAGTCACATGGCAGCAAGCGAGAGACGCGGACGCAGTGGAAGCGGGTGCAAACCGAGACTGCCAATCGTCAAGCCACGCGATGTCGTCACGAAGGGGGGTAGAGGAGATCACGGAAGGTGGCGAGACAGACGAGGAAGTAGGACACGACCGCGGGTCAATCTCAGTCATGTAGGGCAAGGGGGACGAGCATGAGATGACGCAACTCGCACTTCCCTGGGGGGGAGGACGAGGCAGGTCGAGCTAAAGCGCAATGAACTGCTCTAGTTGACGCTCACGCGTAGACGGTCCGGGAGTGTAGACTGAGTGTGGAGTGATGGTGCCTGAGCCTGGATAGAAGGAAGACTATCCTCGTGAAGGGAACGGAGGTGCTGACGGCTACAAATGATGCTGTTGTGGAGCTGGATTCTACGGGACCGGTGTCATGGTCGGAGGAGTGGAGCTGCTGGACGGGGTCGAGGCGTCAGGGGCAGCGACAACTATTGCGGCAGAGGCGAGACGGCGCTTCTGCTGGTGACGCATGGTGGCGATGACGCGTGCCTCGTCCGTCATGATCTGGCACGTGTACCATCCGTACCCTGGCCGGCCACAGTTGTGGCAGACCGAGCCACCACCACTGGACCCAGTCGACTGCTGATGTTGCTACTACTACTAACCCTTGTCCTTATTGCTCTGTTTCTTCTTCTTCCCCAGCGATGAGGAGCTGGTGGAGGTAGCTACTACGAGGGAAATGACGGCCTTTGAACTGATAGTAGGGGAGGCGAGGGTCTCTGTGCGCTGGAGGCGGGACTTGAGATGAGCTTCCTCAATCCTGAGGAAGAGCTCGTATGCCCAGGGCATGAGGGTACCCTGGGCCGCCATGGTAGAGAGGATGTCCTGGGAGTAGTGCACGAAGACGTCTACGTAGGCGTCGGTGGCACCGCGCTTAATGGTGAGGAGTACGGCTAGGGGAGGTGGAGCAGAGGTGCCTAGGCGACGGAGGATGTCCTTAGCCCACTACAAGTAAGCAGTGACCGTCTCGATCTCCCCCATGTGCAGAGATTTGAAGTCCCGCAGCAGACGGCGGGTCTTAGCCTTGCTGGACAAGTGATGGGGATGAGTGAGGACATGCCACACGGTGGCGGGATCTGGGGTGCCGCCAACGGTGAAGTCACCGAGAAAGGGCTCAAGGGCCAGGCGGGAAGCCGGAGGAGCGACGGGGACGAGGGCGCGTACGATGCAACCGGTGTCATACAGCTGGTCGACCTGGATGGAGTCGTACGGGAGGGTGTAGTATGCCCAGAGGTCCTCACCCTACGCCCAGATGCAAAAGCTGAGCTCCTAGCTCTGGAACTGCTCGTCGGTCTGAAGCAGTGGGGGCGGCGTCTCAGAGTCATTTTGCCCTCGGCCGGCGCCAAGAGTGGGGCCAAGGACGGAGGTCACTGTCTGCCGCTGGCACTGAGTCTGCTACTGCGCCAGGTAATATGTGGTAGTGGACACAACGGGGCTGGCATGCCAAGGAGGAATGAACGTAAGCAGGGTACCGGTGGCAGACTGTGAGGCCAGTAGCTGTACTGTTGCAAGCTGTTGTGTCAGAGCGGCGAGCTGTTGCTGTATGGCAGTCAGGGGGTCAGAGTCGCCGGAGATGATGCCAATGGGTTGCTGCAACTGCTGCAGCTACTACAGCCGCTGCAAAGGCAGCAGCTGCTACAAGAAAGGGGGACTGGGGGTCCCCCCAATAGAGGAGGACCCCTCCCCACTGCGGCTGTTAGCCATGGTGGATTTTGGTGCCTCCTTTCTGCTGATGTCAGCAGTGATGTCAGCCTAGGACAGGTGACCTCAGCAGATGCCGCTGCGTTATCTGCAAGACTGCTGTTCTAGAGTATTCTCCCCCCCTTCCTTTTTTTGTGTTGATGACGTCAGTAGTGACGTCTGCGGCAGGATGCTGACGTCAGTAGCAGCCGTTGTTGGGGCCGCTGCTGTAGTTGCTGCTACTGGTACTGCTACTGTTACGGCTACTGTTGCAGCAGCAAATGCTGTTGCTACTGCTTCTGCTACTACGTGTTGCTGCGGGTGCTGTGGCTACTGTAGTAGCTGTGGCAGGTGCTGTAGCCGTAGCAAAGGCACTGGTAGGATGGGGGATTTTTTTCTCCTCTCTTTTTTCTTTTCCTTTTGTCTGTCACAGCGAGCTTTGTTGATCGCTGTGGGCAGCGAGTTGCTAGCAGCGAGCTCGCTGCTGGTTGCTAGCAGTCCACTTCTTGCTGTGAGCAGCTCGTCACTCACAGCGAGCTGCGGGCTACGAGCAGTAGTAACCACTGCTGGCTGCTGCCGGCTGTTGCTCGTTGTTCTTGCTGCTGCAACCGGCTGCTCCTGCTGCTTGCTACTGCGGCTGCGATAGCCTACTGCTGATACTCGCTGCTGTTGCTGCTACTGCTTGCTACCGTTGTTGCTGCTGCTGCGAGCTGCTGCTGCAAGCCTCCGTTGCTGATTGTTGCTGCGGGCTGTTGTTGCTACGAGTTGCTGCGAGCTCTTGCTGCTACCGGCTACTGCTGTTGCACGCAGCTGCTGCTGGCTGCTGCTGCCACTACTCGCTGTTATTGCCTATCGCTAGTGCTGGTGCATGTTGCTGTTGCTGCTTGCCGGTGCCAGTCACTACACCTGGGTGACGTTGCCACGTGCGTCGTCACCCGCAGGTGTCAGACGCGGCCTGTCGCTCACCTCCTCGCGTCACGCATGGGGGTTGGTGCTGCCGGAAAAATCCGGCAGCATTTCCCCTGGCCAAGTAGCCGTGGGAAAACATATGATACCGCCACCAGACGGGTCAATGCTGCCGGAAAAATCCGACAGCATTTCCCCTGCACTGGTGCGTACAGGGGTCCGCCGGTGTTGTCTTGCACCTGTACGCCAGTCTTCTGCTACTGCTACTACTCTTTAGCTCTGATACCAAGAAAGAAACGCTAGGCAGCAGGTTGGGACAACAGTGTTGTTGATGCAGCGTGCGGGCTTCCACGCTCGTTGCTTAAGTCTGCTGCCCCCTTCGTCTGCTGCTCTAGAGTCCAAGTCTGGAAACTCTGGGTTTGTTACTCAGAAATGCGCGCGCCAGTGTTAGCGCTAGAAAGCATCTGAAAACTGAAAGTGACTGATTTGGAATGAAGAATGAGCAACAATGGAAGACCCCTCCAAGTTCTAGCTCCCTCCCAGCTCTGTAGAGCTTGTTACTCAGGTAACGAGCCAATCAAAATATAGACCTAGAACTATTTTCCGGCAGGCAGCTCGGTGAGCCCTGCCAGACGGCCGACAACCCAAAACCCGAGCGTCGTACGTTTTGCCTGAAAACTGGACCATACCATAATACCAACGCTGCGACCGCAGTCGTGCGGTTAGAAACAGCTAGAAGAATAGCAGCAAAGAGTTATGGCTGCCTGAACCCAGGCAGTACCTACGATGGTCCATGATGCCAAACAGTGCCACGCAACATGAGACATGGACCCTAGGCAGAGCATGACGCTACAGACGTAATGGTACAGTCAGACCCAGCGCCTGACGCATGCAGACAATTTCTGCGGTGGCAGTGACCGCCAGCGGCCCGACCGCCGAGGAGGCCTGCTGATGGAGCTGAGCACGTTGCCAGAGAGGAGGCTCCAGTGAACTGCGAGTAGGCCTCAGCATGCGTCGGCTCCACTGGACGACACTATAGCAGCGTCGAGTCTCGCCGTCAGTCATCTGCACGCCGATGTACACAAGCGGGAGGACACAACAGAGCACAATGAGGATGCGCAAAAGCCAACACCATTGTACTCCATGGATGAGTATTGAATCTGATCAACAAGATCCATACGAGCCTTTGAGAGGATTGAGTTTCTTTACATGTTAAAACATGGCGCCTAATAGAGAACATAAATTTCTTGCAAACAATAATCTTTGACAAAGCTTGTCGACAGTAAAACAATGAGCAGATTGGAAAAAATGTACCCTGTTGTAGAGCAGGTAGACATGAGAGAAAAGAAATATCAAACTGATAAATGCTCAAACCCTGTCCAAATGCTATGAGCTAAAAATCCAAAATATCTTCTTGCACCCACCCCATGAACCCCACCGTTGACCTCCGAGTTCGACTTGCTCCTCGTTGCGATGTTGACTGGCGGGTGAGGAAACATGGATATTTTGAAACCAATACCCCTGAGTTCAGGGTCTCAACTTATGAGGTAAGTCTTCTTCTTTCAAGGGCACAAAATTTTGATGACCTACTCAAAATAGACGCATGAAAGCAATACCTCTGAGGATAAAGAAGTGTTCCACTTTACGTGCGTGACCCTGCCAAAGTTCCATTTGTCCACCTACAGAATATGATGCTTGATTGCCCAACCAGTAATGCGGTATCGGTATACTTGCATTACGATTTTTTTTTGGAAAATGGTACCACGGTATTGTATCGTGGTATAATACCGCAGTATGATAGAAGGGATACCTTGACAGGTTAGTACCGATAGCGCACCTGTACCGCAAAAATAATACCGTATCGGGATACTGGCGATACCGCGGTACAATATCGCGGTATACCGCCGTACTGGTAACACCGCTGCCAGCCCTGGTGGTTGATGACGAGGGAAGCAAGGGAATGGTGTAGGTAGTGTTGACGGTCGGCTTAAGCCGCCTAGCATGCACGAGAACACCACTGATCCATAGCGACATAGACGGTAAGAAGGAACAAACCTTGTGTGAAGTCTTGCAAGATTCAACAACAGTAGGTGAGAGTCACGAGCGACCAAAATGATGGCATCCTGTTGACCAGGCCACGCACGCAAGTGACTCAACGTGGGGTCCGGCCGCCACTCCGAGGTCGAACCGAACCGGTGAGCAAAAGGCGGCCGTGGTTTCCTCACACTTCGGTATAACCGAGATTGTGGCCCCGTAGGGTTCACAACCCGGTGCTCAAAACAAACACCGCTAACGCTACTAACTCTACTATCGGTCTTGTGTCCGAGCCCTCATTCGTGTTGGACCCAATGTTCTCACTGATGAGATCGGCTCCTACAACACTGTCACAGCATGCCTCACTCTCGCTGACCCCATTAGCGCTTACGTCATCGTTAAGCATTGCACCACTGTCACAAGCCACGCCATACAGAGTGTCCTCAATGTGCAGTTCAACACATTGTTGTTACGTGCTGATGAGATAGCGGATGCCTATTGGGTCCGCTTGCTATGTGACCTTGACGAGACAGGACCCAGGCAATTCCCTACCGTTCTCTCCATCGTCAATAGCCTCATCCCTGAAGTATTTGATATATTCTGAGAGGTAAATGCATTTGTGCTCAAGCGTCTCGCCTTGGAGCCGATCATTGCTGATGCTCCATCCGGCATCGGTGCTCTCTTGGAGTTTATTGTCCGGCGCCTTACATCTTGGTGGAGCGTCCTGCAAAACAAGCACATTCATTGTGCAGCTGTCACAGCTGCGACTGCCTCAATCCCTTCTTCCCTAGCCTCCTCCACCTCATCGTCCTCATCCTCTACATCGTCCATCTCTCTTCTCACTTGGGGGGGAAGGGGGTGGCCATGGTCGCGGTAGGGGCAAAGGCGGTGGAGGCTCCAGTGCGAGTGGTCCGGGTGGCCGTGGGAAAGGGAAGGGGTCTAGCAACTCTTCCTCTTCCATGTCCTCCTCCAGCACTCTCATGTGTTGGAAGTGTGGCACTACAGGCCACTCTGCACCAAAGTGTCCAGCACCACAGGACAACGACCGTCTTGCGTCTGCATGGGATGGAGAGATGGGGTGTGCCATCTCTCGGCCACCACATTTTCTGCAGGTGTATACGGTGCGGTAGTTTGATGCACAATACCTCTGGTTTTCAGATCTGTTTCAAGTGGACCTAGGAATTCCCCACCCCTGTCTGTACAAAGGATGCATAGAGAGCACCAAGTTTGTTGCTCACTGAGGGGAATCCATTCCATGATTGCCCGTTGTGTATCCGCTTGGTTTTGAGCAAGAAAGCCCAGCAAAAACGACTGTAGTCATCTGTCAATGTTAAAATGTACAGTGACATGTACTGGACTGAGGGGACCGGCATGGGTCTTGTTAAGTTGGCATGCACCAGATCAAGGGGTGTCTCACTGACATGCTATGATAACGGAAAGCTCTGTCGATGTGCCTTTCCTTCCTGACAGTTCACACAGGCATATGCTTTAAGACCGTGAGGAAAGTCATCTAGGCTCAGTCCATGTGCAGATTGGTGTTTCAACAGGTGGGTGACCAGTTCAGTGCTCATGTGAGCCAGTCTTCTGTGGATGAGCTCGGTGTGTTTTGGGTCTGTTTTGGTCATGATGTGCGTTTGTGCACGGTTGGAGGACAATGCAGGGGACATGGTTAGACAGAATAGCATGTCTGCATGCAAGGGCCCATCAGCCAGCAGTGCGCCATGTGCATCAAAAAACATGCATTTTTTTTCTTGTGTCAGAATTGACATGCCCAATTGGCGATCCAACTGCCCCACTGAGAACAGATTTACCTTCACCCGAGGGACATACAAAACCCCAGTCATCCACATGACCCCTCCCAGTGCTTGCAATGCAACAATCCCAATGCCTTCAACCCTCAGCACTTCTCCTCAGTCCGTCAGCACACCGTCCACATCATGCGTTGTATACAGACATACAAAGAACTGACGATGAGGTGACATGTGATGTGACGCTACAGTGTCAAATAACCACTCGTGCATGGAAAAAATATGCGATGTGGTGATGTGCGTGTGCCCAAGGTGCGGACATGGCTGGGAGGCTGCAGTGGTCTCTGGAGGGAATGTGGTGGGAGTAGCCTCCTGCATGTCAGCAGTATGCAAGGTTGCCATGTCATTGTACGTGTGGTGTGCCCACGCTGGGACTGACACTGGAGTCGTTGCAAATGGTGGCACGTAGTGCACAGGCAACCCATAAAATCCAGGCTATGAGGCCATCTGATGTAATGGCTGTGGTTGAAACTGATGCTAAGGCGGCAGTCCAAAGGTGGCTGCCGCTATGGGGTGATAGGGGTGCAGTCCAGGTGGCCCATGTCCGCCAAGGTGCTACGGTGTGGGAAGTTGCTGTAGTGGCAGATGGTGATGTTGTTCCTGCCTCTGCTGCTGCTACTGTATCTGCCTCTGCTACTGTTGTATCTACTGTTGCTGTTGTTTCTCCATCATCTGCCACTGGAGGGAAGGGCAAAATTGTCCAGTCTGGTTGCAGTAGCTGCACCTCTGATTTCCTTGGCCGAGTCCACGACCACGACCCCTGCCACCAGACCAGCCATGACCCCCACCGGAGGATCCTCCAAGTGAGGTGAATGAGGTCTGTGTCGCTACTACAGCAGCGGAGGAGGAGCCATGGTTTGCATATGCAGTCGGTGGTGTAGCTGTCATGTCGCGTGCCTCACCCTTTATGATGTCTTTGTAACTGCGCAGCTCTTCGAAAATGGAGGCGAGATCGATTTGCTCAATCTCAACGACTGGATGGCGACGCAGCAGGTCACGCTGGAACTCCTTGTATTGTTCACCGAGATGGAGCAGCACCACATCGAGCTACTCAAGCATAGAGCATGAGGCACCCAGACCCAGTAGTCACTGATGAATATCCATGGCTTCATCCCAAAACTCAGCCACCGGCGCGCCTGGTTTTGGGTAGAGGTTGCAGAGGTGACCTCTCAGCTTCACTACAAGGGTCATGCCCTGCTCTTCTTGTCATGTGGACAGATGATGCCAAGCATCATGCGGTTGTGTTGCACCACTGCGTGGATCGGAGGGATCCTCACCTCTCCCGCAAAACGGAAAGTGACGTAGGGCGTACGCTTGTGGATGGGGCAGTGCGCGTGTTAATGCATTGAATGCTTGCCGTAGCATGAGGTCCGTTGTGGAGTCTGGAGGTAGGCGGATCTATAGTTCCTCCAATCCATGCTCTGCCATCCATGACAGGAAAATTTCCCGCCATACGAGGTAGTCCCTCGGTCCGAGCAGCGGAGGAGAGAGTTCTTTCTGGCCCAATCCCAGTTGCACCATGACGGCAGCGGTAAGAGTGACGTTAGGAGCATTGCCCCCACTACTGGTGCCTCCCGCATTGCCGGAACTACTGGCACCTCCATTTGTCCCATCTACCTCGCTCATAATGGTCAAAAGATGGTTCTTGCCATCTGCCTAGCTTCGGCTGATGCTAGGTCGGTCCAAGGAAATTTCAACAGCTATTCGCTGGGACCACTTTGGGCCCAGTTTTCTGCCGAGCGCCCGAAGCTCTACGAGAAAGTCAACGTAGACGTCCTGGGACCCTGCAAGTACAGTCCCGTCCCTCCAGACCATATTCCCACCCTTAGAGTCGCGGTTGGGCACCTCGGGGAGGTCCTTGGTGAGTCATGGGGCCTTCTTTCATTGGCGGTGCTTTGTCCCAAGCTCCTGCCGCGTGCATGAAGCTCTGTCAGAGTTCGCGCGCCCCATTTAGCCCAGGTCGACGCCTTACATAGCCTTCGCCGACCTACTATGGCCCACCGACCCTAGCTGAAGTGGCGTCCAAATGGCGGCCGCCACCTTCTTCAGCTCCCACGGTCGGTTCTCATCTATCTCAGGCCCAAAGGAGGGCTTTGATACCATGAGCATGTCGTTA
The DNA here is from genome assembly GCA_023375785.1 of Penium margaritaceum. NCBI lineage: Eukaryota > Viridiplantae > Streptophyta > Zygnematophyceae > Desmidiales > Peniaceae > Penium > Penium margaritaceum. The sequence continues at coordinate 67,511 of SZWC01004810.1, read as the reverse complement.
TGATTCAAATGAGACAAACGGTGCTTTGTTTGGCGCTATATGGAGCAAGCTAGCTCCAGAAACCCTAGGTCAGATCTAGGTTTTTGCTACAAGTCCCTTAGTAATAACAATGCTCCCTGTTATGGGTGAGACTTGCTAATCGAGTCTCACCCGTTGGCTGGCGAGCGAGCCTTTCCTGCGCTCGACGGTGTACGAGGGCGAAAACGCCCTATGCCCACAGAAAAGATGTGACGGTACCTGCAAAGTCACAAAGTCGGCCATCCTAGGCCAAACTTTAGGAAACCTACAACTGACCTACAAACATTCAAGTTATGGTCCAATCTAGGTCTCACAGTACAGTGAGCACAATATACAACAGATTTCTCCGAGATACAACTAGGTTTTGTAGCGGGGACATGCAAGGGTCGACGGCCGGCAGATTCCGTGAGATAGGAAAGAGGCAGTGCCTCTTGATAGGCTTGACAAACGCATGTCTCCGCAATCAACGTGGATCACCAACGACCGTCGAGTCCTCTTGCACTTCACACCCAAGGGCACATACTCACGAATATATATATATATATATATATATATATATATATATATATATATATATATATATATATATATATATATGTATATATATATATATACACACACACACACACACAAAAGGTTATCACACACCTCGCGGGTCCCATGAATTCTCTGCCGCGATGGCAACAAAAGACACGAAGACGGTGACCACAAGAAAGTTCAGCCTCAAGAAGCCAGGAATCAAGGGTGGAGCAGACATCACTCTTTTGTTTGGGAGAAAATACCAAACGCATGCGGGAGTAGTCATCAGTGAGACAGAGGACATAGCCACCAACCCCCCTAGAGCCTCATGAGAAAGGGGCCCATGACCTCAGCGTGCAAAAGGTCAAGAGGATGAGAGGTGCGAGAGTCAGACGTAGAGAATGG
>SZWC01004810.1:45910-62307 GCA_023375785.1 Penium margaritaceum | reverse complement strand
ACACACACACACACACACACACACACACACACACACCATCACTGCAGGTGACTAAACTGACATGAAGCTCAAGGCACACACGTGGTGTAGTGTGCGTCGCAAGCGTCTCAGCCGAGTGTAAGATTGTTGCGAGCTCCATCACGTCCAGTTGTGCCTAAGGGAAGAATTGCTGGTTTCGGTATATTATGGTTAGCGTTTACTTGGCAAACATTAGAGAGTCACTCATAGGGAGATATGCATCCACATACGCTTGGGGCCAATGTGGTCTAAACGCACAGGGATGGCGACACAGAGAGACAGGGCAGAGAGGGGGCTGGGAGGAGAGTGTGCATAACTCACCAGAGCTAGGACAGCAAAGCAAATAGGGATGAAAGCATAGCTGTTGCTGAAGCTGCAATGACTGCTACAAAAGAAGACGTGGAAACAATGAGACAAGCAACTGCAGTTAGAGCTGTACCGGTGAGGGTGGAGATGGTCGAAGCACTGGTGACAAGGACACGATCATGATGGCCAATCATTGACGACGAGGTTCCTGAGGACACCTGAGCTACAGAGGAATGGATGACGACAACGACCCTTGAGAGGGCAGTGGCTGTTGCAGCTGCAGTTGCTGCTACTGAGTCTGTTGCGGCAACAACCTCTATGGCAATGCTGACCGCGACTGCTGTCGGAGGTTCCTCATTGAATATAGTATCTGTGCAAGTATCAATGGCCCTACCAGTAGCAATGCTAGTTGGGGCACGTATAGCGCGCACAGTGGTGGCAAAGGTAGAGGAGACAGCAACACTAGAGACAAGTACAAATCCTAAAACAGAAAAAATGTAGTAGGATGTAGAGGAGGCAACTCTAGAATTTGAGGTTGATGGAGGTGTAGCACGACGAGGAGCACAAGATCCAAGAGCGGCTGCTGATGCTCCTGGCGCTGTCCCCTCAGGGACTGCACGCCAACTCTGTCGATGCATCCTATGGACAATGGGAGGGTTTACATGTAATTGATGAGGACACTTATCTTGTGGTGGTACTGTGGCTGGCACTTTCAGCACGGTTGGCAAGTCGTTGGAAGCGGAAAAGCGTTGGGCGGCGTAATCGGTTGCGTCTACACAAGTGTAATTAGCTATGTGGTCATATTCTTCTCTGTGTTAATATCTTGGGCTCTGACGACGATGGCGAGACTAGACCTTGCGCTCTTCCTGCTCCTCGTAGTACATGACCTCCTCTTTGATGCGATAATGCTCATGTGCTGCCATCGAAGAGGTAGGGATGAGCTCCGTCAAAAGCGAAGAAGATAGGATGGCAACAATTGCCGCACATGTGGCTGCTGCTGCTCCTTCTTGGGTGTAAAACTGATGATAGGGTTGGGGTAGGAATGCCTTAGGTTGAGTGAGACAAGGCCCCAGAACTGCGCATCGTGGGGTAGCAGAGCGGCGGAATATGGAGAATGGAAAGTAGTAGAGCTGCGGGGTAGGAGTGTTGTGGGGTAACAAAGTAGTAAAGCACTAGTACAACAGAGCCGTCAAATTGTGGAGCTGCGAGGGTATGGAGATGCAGGATTGCAGAGATGTGGGGAAGCAGGGCTACGCGGCAGGCGGGTGTGGAGCAGCCGAACTACAGAGTTGCGGTGTAATAAAGCTACAGGGCAGAAAATACTGGACTGTAGGGTTGCGGGAGAACAGAGCTTTCGTGCCATAGATCAACAGAGCTATGGAGCTATGTGGGAGCTGAAGTGCGGGTCAACAGTGTTGCGAGGCAGCCCGGTGCGGAGCAGCTGAACAACATAGTTGTGATGTAGCAGAAATGCGTGGTATAGAATGTGGGGTAGCAGGGCTACGGGGCAACGGAGCTGTCGAGCTATATAGTAGTAGGGCTGCGAAGGTGTGTAGAAGGTGAACTAGAGCCCAATAGTGCTGCGGGACAGGCGGTTGCGGAGCTATTAAAATACAGAGTTATGGTGTAGTAGAGTGATGGGCCCGTAGTTCTAAGGCAGCAGAGCTATGGAGCAGCAGAGCTATGGATTGCTAAAAACACAGAGCAATAGTACTGCGATTATGTGGAGAATGCAAGCTTGGGAGTGCAGATGTGCGGATCAGTGGGTTTGTGTGTCTGCGAAAGTACAGAAACCACAGTGAGACGACACTAGAGTGTCTCCGCTCATGTAATGCGCAGCTGTGGCGTTGTGACACAAACACGTGAACGCCGTCGTGGTCGTAAAAATGCCACCGTAAACATGGCTTGCGTTGCACCACATGAGGCCCCGGATCGAGGGAGAGGAGGGTGTTGTCCCTCCTACTTTGATATCACTAGGTAGTGTTGACAATTGGCGTAGCCGCCTAGCATTCACGGGAACACCATAGATCTATGACAACGTAGATGGTAAGAAGTAACAAACCTTGTGTGAATTCTTGCGAGAGTCAACGACATCAGGTGGGATTCACGAGCAAGCAAAGTGATACCATCCGGTTGACCGGGCCACCCATGGGAGTGACTCAACGCGTGGCCCGGCCGCCACCCCGCGATCAAACCAAACTGGTCATCAAAGCGTCGCAGTGGTTTTCTCACACTGTGGTATAACTGAGAGTGTGGCGTCGCAGGATCAACAACCCGGTTCTCAACACAAACACTACTAGCTAGGCATGCATATTAACTATGAATCAAACCACATCAACCACGAGAGTATATGGATGCATGTCTCCTTGTATGTGACTCTCTAATGCTATCCAAGTAAATGCTAACCATAATATGCTGAAACCAGAAAGTCTGCCCTTAGGCACAACTGGACGTGATGGAGCTCGCTCCAATCTTGCACACGGCTGAGACTCCAATGATGCACACTCCACTACGTGTGTGCCTTGAGCTTCGTGTCAGTGATGTCACCTGTAGTGATGTTGTGTGTGTATGGACAGAGTCAAGAGGTCACTTGAGTGTCTTCCAGTGACAACAAACAAACGGTTTAGAGATGCGAGGTGAAGGGATGGAAGAATCCTCCTAGCAATGTCATGTGTGAGAGTTCACACTGTGGTGAATAGAATGTAACTCACGATGCTTGGATTGGTGGAGAGAGGGTAAAGATATACGTGAAAGACAAGTAGTATACAAACAACATAAGTCTGAGGATGTATTCTCACCCACATGCATGCGTCAAAACGCCCTAATCCAACCAAGCGATGGAAAATGACCAACGCAGGTGCCAACTCCAAAACCACAACTGGCTAGAATCCGATAGACATACTGGCCCTTTGGTTGTCTGAATGATAAACCAGAAGAGGCACCACGTGCAGGAACAAAACTCAGCGCGACAAGATTATGAACGAGCCACGATAGCGCTGATGAGAAAATGGACGTAGGAAGATGGTCACTGAGAAATCTTTAGAGGGCATGAGAAGATGTCTCTGCTGAGAATGATGCTGTCAAAGTAGCAGTTGAGAGCCCTGTCTATTGTGACTTAGCCATCTCCGACTGTCTATATAACTTACTCTGGCCACTCGGCCGTATCATGCATGTACAGATCCCTAATGCGGACCTAGTTGGTGTTGGAGGACCAACGAGTGGTGATCCCACACACCAACAGCTCCCAGACAGTTGCTATGACATCCTGGATGCTTCCCGGGGTGCTAAGTTGTTTTTTTGCAGTCGATAGAGTTTTCTCGGTGGACTTGCTCTTAAGCTAACATTGCATGTTTTGTATTTTTTGTCCACTGATCGGTGCTGGACCTATGCGTGTGACCTGTCATAGCATCCAGCTGGAGATATTGCATCTTTAGGTTCAAATAATGTTGCGTTAGGGTACTCATGCATAGAGTTTTGGCTAAAAAAGTGGTTTTGGGCCAATATTAGGACAGAATGACAGTGCGGCAAGTATTTTGTGTTGTGCATTGCGATACATATTTATGCAGTGTGCTTGTCACTTGTCATCTCTCTATGCATTACTAAGCTCTGATGCCACAAAAATTTACTAAGAAGCTTCGCCGGATGCGGGTTTGCATACAAGATGGACACCTTCTTTACTGAGCATGTTGTTTTTACTAGATCTCAGTCCTTGCTATACCAGAGCAGAATGGTGTGTCCAAGAATTGGAAACGCACCATGGAGGATACGGTCCGTGCCATGGACCCTGAGTGTGGTCTTCCAAAGTCTTTTGCCTTTGAGGGCTTCTCCTATATGATGTGGGTTTGGAACTGCCTGCGACATGGTCCTCTTCTTGATAATATTTTTGGTGTGTCACTCACGTTGAACTTTGGCCTTTCTACCACAACTGGCCGGTATCATGGGACACTTGAGAAATACTTTCACAGCATCATCACCAGCTGGCACGCCCTCATGTGCTCTCCAAAGTTCTCTCGGTGACCACCTCTCGAGGTCCACTTTCTTAGTGGTGTTATCCTTTGTCATTCATGATCCAGTCTCACAGAGTTTTTCTTTCGGCACCTTGTGCTTCTTTCAGTTTGTCCATCAGACAACAACGGAGCTCATAGAACTGTCAGATTCTCTCATGCCGTTGTTTTGGAGCTTGTAGTCCTGTTAGTCCTTTTTCCACCAGTTGGTTGAAATTACACGCGTTGTTGCACACATGTGGATGAGACCATAATAAACATAATTTTCTATTTATTTTGCACCTTAAATTTTGTTTTTCTTACAGCCCATCTTCTTTTTCTCTCCACGTTTCAGAGCACCGACTATCACATTGTGTTCTACGCAGTACACTCTTACATAAAATACGATGCGTAGGGGGCTTTACTCTATTCCCTTAGTCACGCCGTACGAGCTATGATTAGGTTGTCCCGACAATCTCCATCACATTCACGTGTAGAGTTCTCTAGCCAATGTCTGGTACATCAAGGAGCAGTAGGGATCCAAGGTCTCGCCTCGGGGTCGCATGTGTGCCTTACTTGGCATTTTCCCGTGGTCGAAGGCCTGGCACTTTTGGGACCCTACTCACCATCACATTGGCGAGTCTCGTGACGCTCTCCTCTTTAAGGCCCTGACCTTCCTCAACCTGTCCAACACTTTATCGTTGGCCGCAAGCCAAGTTCCTGTTGCTTCCCGACGGATGAGAGAGTCTTGTCTTGCAATTGGGTTAGTCTAGGAATATTGATCCGTGTTCCGGTCTTTGGCTACTAATAATCTAGCCATTGTGACTGTGGGTCCATTATGTCTATAGCCTCGTTGGTATCCTCTGGCACATTTGATCCCATGCCGGCGACAAGCCCCTCTGGCGCACCTTATCTTGTGTTGGTGCCATGCCTCTCTAGCTCACCTATTCCCAGTCAAGTCTAGCAAACTCCATCCTGTGCTTGCATTAGGCTCATCTAGCACACATGATCCCATTTCCACGTCACTTCCCTCTGATGCATCTGGTGCAGTGCCTCTTTCTATTTCCTCTGGCACACATGGTCTGCACCGGTGACAATATCTTTAGTCGCACCTGTCCATGATTCTCTTTCATCCTCTCATGTCTCCCGTGAGTCCACAACCCTTGGAGTTGTGGCCCAGCCGCTTGCTTTGCAGGAGGAGGTGAGCATGCCAACATCGAACTACTCTCGTGAGCCCGGTGGCCGTCTTTGACCACTAGCCTCAAGGGCACAGCGGACGGCATGTTTGAGGCGTAGACGTCTGACTTGTAGTGTTTAGAGCAGCGAGTTTGGCACAAAGACCCTTGGCTTGAGTGTCATGTAAGACTATACTGTGGTGCATCCAGCGTGCCTTGTAGGTCACGGGTTGGTCTCTAGTGAGTTATGAGTTGCTTGCGATGTCGCAGTTGATGTTGTCGTGGCCGAGTCGGTAGGTATGTGTTTTGGCCACCCGGAGCTCTCCCTGGACGGCGCCTGATCAAAGCACATTGAAGGAGGCACTTTGCGCAAAGTATTGAGGGTTATGGCATGCTATCTGTACGGATGAGCTGAAATCCATCCGTGAGCATAATGCTTATGAGCTTGTTGACCTCCTCGTGGGCAGAAGGGTGTACAAGTCAAGTGGGTCTTTGTAAGAAGGTGAAGCCTGATGGCTCATTGGATTGCTATAAGCCCGCCTCACAGCCAAGGGGTGCTCACATGTCGAGGGTGTGGATTTCACTGACATGTTTGCACCCGTTGGACGTACGACCAGGGCTCGCGCCTTGTTCAGGATAGTTGCTATCAATGATTGGGAGCTACACTTGATGGATATGGATAATATATTCATCCGTGGAACTCTAGAGGAGGAGATGTACATGGTCTAGGCAGCAGGCTTTGAGCTCAGTGACAAGGTTTCACACTTGCGGAAGGCCTTGTACGGCCTGAAGCAATCCCCTCGGTGCTAAAACCTGCAGATCTCTGGCACACTGGCATGTATCGGCTACGTGCACAGTGATGACAACTTGTCCCTCCTCCTTAGAAGAAAAGCTGATACCTTCATCGTCATTCTGGTCTATTTGGATGACCCGCTGATTGCGTATCCTTCGACGGAGACCACGAAAGAGGCCAAGGAAGTCCTTTATGCTGGATGTATAGTTAACCGAAGCATACACTCCACAATTAGTGTATCAAAAAGTGTACTACTTTATCCATGGATTTCTCAGTAATCATATATATGAATGCATGTGATTGGAGAGCACATGCACATTCCTTGCCGAAGATGGAAAGACAAGAAGTATTCTTATGAAATGAAGAAATTTTGGTGAACGATCGATGTTGACTTTTCTGTTCACTTCCCAATACACTTTCTTGTACACGGTTGAAAAGGTCAGGTGATTGGTTTTCTATGTTATTTTTCCTATAGGATGAAGGACCTTTGTCCTTTAGCAATGTTCCTTGGGATGGAGATCGTACATGATCGTTTGCGGTGAATACTCTTGCTGCATCAGGCACGTTACGCCTCCGTTGCGGGACAACAGTTTGATGACCTCCTTGGTGCAGTTTCCACAGCCTCCACCCTTATCACACTTCATAGTCAGGATGCCCTAATGGTGAATGGTCCAGCACTGATAGGGGAGAAAGTGGACATGACCTTGTAGTTGTGTCTCATTGTCTTGCTATGTAATCGACCACGACCACTCGACCTGACGTCGACTTCTCTATCAACCTCCTCGCGTGGAGGGCTCCCACCTCGGGTAGGAGCCCTCCACGTGAGTGTATGAGTGGTGTGGTATGTGGTTTCAACACTGTACCTTGGATCATTGATGCCTACATGGACAACGACTGGGCGTGGAGTCCTGATGGACGCAGTCGAAAAGGATACTTGTTCCCACTTGAATGCATCGCTGTGTTGTAGCGCATCAACAATTAGGGTTACATTGCACGCAGATCCTTTAAGGCTACGTATGTTGCGTTGGGAAAACCAGCGTGCTCTTGCCATTGCTGAGAACTCTGGTTCATTTCTTGCATGCACGAAGCACATTGCTATTTTGCATCTATTTGTACATTTTGTGTGGAGTAACTGGTCCTCTCCGTCCTCTCCGTCGGCATAGACATATGGCAGGTTGACTGCCTGAATAAGGTTTGGCCCGCAGATATTTCATGTGGCTATTTATTCTTTTGCAATTAATTTCTTGCCTGAGGATGGCTGATAGTGGAGTGTGTGAGTATGGATTGTTGAGCATCTCGATGTGCACCTCTGTCAGTTCTAAACGTGTATGGATATGCATACTATTGGGTCATGGAAGATTTTTTTAATGTGACGCATCTTCATCTGTTTGTGTAGCTCACAATAACAATTAGGACATGTCCATGCTCATGTAGATCCATGATTCGGACCCAGCTGGCGTCGGAGTACCGACGAGTGGTTATCCCATCCACAAGTTTCTCCTAGAGAGCTACTATGATGCCCTGGATGCTTGCTAGGGTGCTTTGGAGTTTTTCCGTAATTGATAGAGTTTTCTTGGTGGAATGGCTGTTGAGCCCGATTTACATGTTTTTCATATTGTGTCCACCGATCGGTACCGGACCTATTAGAGTCACCGATTGTTACGTTCGGCTTGAGAATCTACATCGCTAGGTTCCGAAGATGTTAGATTTGGATACCTATGAATAATGTTATGGCCAAAGCAATGGTTTTGGGCGACCTTTACGACAAAATGACATTGTCGAGGGCGTCACCCGCCGTGTGATGTGGGAGGTCATCTCTCTTTGCATTACTAAGCTATTAGACCTTCTGAGAATTTGCGCATCTCCCTAGCCTAGCCCTTGCTATTTCTTGCACATGTTTGTTTGCTAGTGCACAAGCTGTCTGGAAAGTGTCACCACTTTAGCACCAACAAGACAGGGAAACTTCCTAGCACTTTGTCAGTGGTATCCTGACGACCCGTGATGACAAGTCCAAAGGTCATCGTGACTGACACAACAACACTCCCCCATGACCCATAGACGCCTCTGACCACAAGCAAGCAAGGGTCAAAGAACGATGACAAAAACATCATAGAGCAAGGGACACAGGACAAGGCCATGCAAAAACTGTGGACAGAGAGAGAGAGAGAGAGAGAGAGAGAGAGAGAGAGAGAGAGAGAGAGAGAGAGAGAGAAGCATGAGAGGAACAGGAATCACAGAGGAGAAAAAGCATGCACAAGGAGCCCAACATTGTGCACCGCAAAGTTGAACTTGCCGTTGGACAACACTTTTAGGAGGTAGTCAACATGATGATGTTGCGTGTCATAACCCGCGACAGAATCATCACCACATGGAATAAGCTCGCGCACAAAGGATGCTCAATGTTGATGTACTTTATGCGGGTGTGACACATGCCTTTATGCTCAATTATGTGGCACGTGCTCGCATTATCACAGCGGATGGTCATGCTGCGTATGGATTGGCATATCTGTTGCATGAGATAGTAGAATTAGTCGCTCTCACAAATCCTTGCTCCCAACGTGACACTCTCTACCTCTGTCAAGCTCCACAGTACAAAACCTCGCTTGCCGCTCTTCTACAAGAAAGCTATGCTTTTGATGAGGAAGATGTAGCCAGACCGGCTATGTGCATTATGGTCTTGGACCTAATCACTCTTCGCATATCCGTCAACTATACATGGCTCCGTGTGAAAGCATAAACCCAGGCATGGGGTAGACACATCATACATAACAACACGTAATGCAGCCTCCAGATGGGGCTGATGTGGTTGCTGTGATATCTAGAACCTGAAGTTGACAAGAAAGGCAACATCTGCAAGCTTTGTGGTACCAAGGAACATAAGGGAGCCAATGACTGTGAGGTACATCGTGATATCAATAGGCTCCCCTAGACAAGTTCAGCATGCTAATGTGAGAATCTTCAACCAGTGGGCGTCATAAGCGTGGAACCAAAGGAGACTGTGGCCAATAGGTAAGCAAAATGCTCCCCCATCGTCTTGACATGACCAGCCTGATGCACATGCAATATGCGACGCAAGCGATCAAGGCACGAGCTGACCCAAGATCCTTCATTCTTTACACATATTGAAGGTGATCCTTTATATCTTAGACAACTGAGGGTAAGGGGACATGATGATGAGGTCATCCACATAGACAAGGACAACAATGAAGGGTGCAGGGGAAACACTTACCAATAGATTTTGATTGATTGTAATGTGGTGATTCCCTCCTCACTCCAAGATAGCAGATATCTAAAGATTTTACCAATGTGGAGATTGTTTTAGGTCCAAATAACATGTTTTGGAGGTGCAAGTCCCTTTTTATGCTATCCTCGAACCCTGGAGGTTGGATGCAATAGATCTCTTGCTCGAGATTACATAATAAAAGGACATTGTTCACGTCCATCTGGTGGAGCTCCCAGGGAACGGTATAAGGCCCATAAGACGGGCCTTATACCGTTCTACTCCGTCATTGGACAATTGTTTCCTTTGAAACACCTAACGAGTTGATATAAAAATACGATTAGGCAGGAGCTTTAACTTCTCATAAACTCCATGCTCCTTGATTCAAGCAAGATCCTTAAAACAAAAACGTCCGACTATTTCACAACTCTAAATTTATCTCTGGTGGAAATATCCGCACTCATACCCCCCTCCACAATGTTATTCCTTGGGGGCCTAGGCTCAGCCCCTGGACTTCCTTGGTGCTGAGGGAGCCCCGCCCCCCCCCCTCCCCCCCCTCGCCAGTCTTTTACGACTAGGGGCGAAAAAAAAGATAAATTTGTGGGCGAAATGTCTCATATATCCGCGCAAGCATGAACATAACCCTGCCATATCCGCAAGTTAAATAATAACCACGCCATGTCCATTCACTTAAATTATAAGAACGTCATATCCACGACGCTGCCGATTACGTCCACAATATCCGTGCATGTTAGAATATCATCGACGTATCCGGCATAATGTCAATTTTTCATCGGGATGGATATGTCGTCATTTTTAGGGGCCTTGAAATGTCATTTCGTGTTCGGATTATAGGATTACGTCGTTGACAGTCGTCACCTCCGACTATTCATGTCGTTGACATCTACAAGTGACTTTGGTTATGGTGCTTTTTGTACGTCGTCGACCAATGACGTCCCGACTTTTCAAATATGCTTCGATGTCCCCAAAGTTATTGCCGACGTAAATTGGGGGATACTATATTGGCATAGAGACATCCGAACGGACTATTCATCCTAGTTTTTGTACGACCCTCTTCGACGAACACAACCTTTCATTGCGGGAGTTGACATAAGATGTCGTGCCAGTCTGGCAGAAGCCTCGCTGGCAGGTTGGACATATGTTGACCAATGGCCGCGTCGTCCAGGCGCATGCTTCGACGTCGATACATCGAAGNCATGCCGTCGAGGTGTCGTGGTCTCCGAGGACTGCACTGTCCTCACGACGAGAAGTGCCTCGTGCCACGTGCGCAATTCGGCACGACTCATGTTGTCTATTGTTCAGAGCTTCGCCACAGTTGGTTGCACCCACTCGTGAGCTCTCAGTCAGTGTTGTGGAGTGACTGAGAGTAGCCTGTTTGCGCCGTCGGAGCTCTCGACAGCGGCTGAGGGACCGCACATATGGCGGACGCTTGTGCACCGGTGAGAATGGGCATATCGTGTATTTAGTCATGGAATTGTCTACGGCATATCCACTTCGAACATGGCGGCACAACTCAGCTGGGCACAGAACCGTAGGCGTCGCTCCCATGGCCCACCTCCGGTCACACCAGCACGAGGCACCCCTTCAACGGTGCACAAGCAGGCAGGACGAGCGTCTCCGTCCCAAGTCCAATTTTATGACGAGGACTTGGAGCAAGAACAGCAAGCAGCTGTACAATTTATCTCCCCTGAACAGGTTGCAAACAGCACGCTACGTCTCAGTCGTGGGGCCCATGGCCATGGTAATGCATGGCGGACGGTTGTATAGGACTAGAACCTGGTCGACTGTTGCGTTCTTTGTTTCTGACCCATTTTTTCTGTGTGTTTAGGCGTGCAGGGTCCTCGGATGATGAGACGGATGATGCGACCCCCAAAAGGCGCAAGACAACAGATAAGTTCCCGCCCGGCATGGTGTTTCCCACAATGGAAGAAGCACGGGCCGCAGTTGACGACTACGCCATAGCCAACCGCATGACCGTGCGGTGGCTTCGGAGTGAGAAGACTCGTTTNTCGTTAGCCAGTTCGTTGACGGCCATCACTGCGTGCCTGGCACAGGCCGTGGTGACCCTGCCAAAACCGTGCGATGGGTGAGTCGGCAGATTGCGTCCACGTTAAAGCGCAACCCCACGGCCAATGTGAAGACACTGGAGGCGGTCGTCAGGAAAAGCACAGGGAAGGAGGTGGACAAGAACACCCTATACCGCGCCCGCTCCAAGACTCAGGAGCGGATAATGGGCCCCAAGGACAAGGCATGGTCCCTCTTTCCTGTTTACTGCGAGGAGGGACATATTACTGCTTGTTTTGTACCAGTTTTCATGAAGTGCTTTGGGCACACTCCCACTGTCGGCCTAAATATTGCATGGGTTGTTTTCTTACTGCAGCTCATGCGTGTGGATCCCAACACCCACGCGGTCGCGGAGGCCACCGAGGACGTGGTATTCCATAGGGCATTTGTTGCCCCTGGTGCAACTGTCCTTGGTTTCCAACACTGCCGCAGGTTTCTAACCATGGACGGGACGCACCTGAAAAACGGCCATAAGCAGGTTCTACTCATCTGCCAATTTTTCGACGCAAACGACAACGCGGTGCCGATGGCATGGGCGATGGTGGGCGGGGAAAATGATGACAACTGGAAGTGGTTTTGCTTCCACTTGTCTCTGGCTTACCCTACTGCTTCGCAGGAAGGCACAGTCGTCATAAGCGACCGGGACAAGGGTCTGCTGAACGCGGTGGCTGAGAAGCTGCCTGGAGCCCAGCACAGCTACTGTGCGTACCATCTGCGGGAGAACATGCGACAGAAGCATGGCAAGCAGGTGGGGTATTGGTTCTGGAGGTTGGCGCATGCATTGACAGAGGCGGAGTGGCAGAGGTGCGAGGAGCACCTACGCCGGGTGTCTACACGCGCGGCAGTGATGCTGTTGGGTGCCAACGGGGAAGGCGGGATCCTGCGGGAGCATTGGACGAGGTTCTACAGCCCCATAGGATGAGGCGGGCACAGCACATCCAATGCCGCAGAGTCGCTGAACGCCAGAATCGTTGAGGTCCGCAAACTCTTCCCCTTCTATTGTTTTGTGGCATTGTACACTTGGGTGCAGCGCCTACTTGCAGACCGCCGGAAGCTGAGCAAGTCTGTGAGGGGCCAGTTTGCACCAACACCAGAGAAGCGCATGCTGAATGCGTCGGTCAGCAGCGCGGACTACGACGTGGAGGAAGAGGGCCCGCACTCGGCTACGGTGATGGGGCCGAGCAATCGTCCGCGGCGGGTGAACGTGCAAGATAAGACGTGCACATGTGGTGCGTGGAAAGAGTGGGGACAGCCGTGCGTGCATGCGTGTGCGTTTATGATTCGCAGGGGGAAGAATCCAGAAGCGCTGGTGGATGTGCATCACACACGCATGGCGTACCGAAGAACGTACAACCATCCCATGCCAGGGGTGAACCCCATCCACCTCAAACACCCAGAAGACAAGCAGTGGACGCAGCCGGGTCCAAAGCGCGGTCCAGGTCGTCCGAAGAGTGCAAGGTGGGAGCGGGAAGACCGGCGCAAGAAGAACTACATCTGCCCCCAGTGTGGTGTGAAAGGGCACACGAAGAAGAAGTGCACTAACCCTCTTGCAGTGAGTGGTGCGGCAGCAGCAGTAGCAAACGCCCTGCTGCGCCGACTAGAACGCACCGACACTGCCATCGCAGCAGAAACAGCAGCCGGACGCTTTCCCAGCGTGCCTCCTAGTGAAGCAAGGGCTACCAGAGACACTGGAGCCAACCCAGTGACCGGCTGGGCAGCTCTACGAGTCAGTGGGACAGTGGGAGGTGCTGAGGACACTGGAGTCAGTAGGACAGTGGGAGGTGCTGAGGACAGAGAGCCGGGGGCCATTTTGACCGGCTGGGCAGCTCTACAAGCGGGAGAGCGCAGGGCTGCAGCCGTCACTGCACACACGCAAGGACCAGGCCTTGGCGGGGTAAACACTGCAATAGGTGCAGTAGCGGCTGCAGCTTGTACAACACTTGGGCAAGCTGGTGCCATAGGTGGACGCGAAGGTGCAGCGGCAAGTGCACACACAGTGAGAGGTGCTGTAGCAGCAAGTGGTGCAAGTGCAGGCCCACAGTATGATCCAGTGAACGACAACACCTACGACTCTGGTGAAGAGGAGGTCTACGACCCCGAGAGGTACATTGTGGAGGACTCAGACGAGGAGGAGGAGGACGAGGACAGGTACGAGAACCTATGGGACCAGCATGAGTGGGAGCGTCGGGAGGAGATGTATCAACAGGCAGCAGCCGTGCAGGATGCCTGTCATGTGGAAGACCAGTGGGACGACGAACCCGACGACGTGGAGGACGACATGTACATGTAAGTCATGTTTTTTTGTGACCATTGTTATTTTCCTACATAGTGTGTCTATTTGGTTTTTGCACCTAATGCTAATGTTGTACCAATTGTGCTTGCAGGTGACAGAACTTCCAACAGTGTTTTCAAGAAGCAAGCAGTGATGTCGTGCGGCCAAAGCATGGGAAGACGAGTTGCAAGTAGTGGAAGACATGGAGGGGCGGGTCAGGCATGAAGTGGCCCAAGACGTGGGGCAGGCCCTTCTTCTGTAGTGTTGTTTTCCAGAGGATGTAGTCATGGTGGGGTGGGTCAGGCTCAATGTGGCCCAATACAGGGAGAAGCCCCAGTTGATGTCCTCATTTGCATGACTCTTGGACATGAGTTTGTTAAAGTTGGAAGAAAAATTTACACGATATCCATGTCTGCTGGATATGTTGTGCACTTTCTCGCATTAAAATTGAATCTATATCCATGTATGCGGTGTGCCAAGTATAAGAAGAAGAAACCACGATCATTCATTCTCCTCTTTCCATGTTATTTGTTTAAGTAGGTGCTCTCTGTTCAATTCTTGGCTGCAAGGCTGAGCACAAGTGACTATGGAACATGGTGACTGCACTAAGGGACAACCACTAGTCCTGTCCTTTCTGGCTGGAGTGTGCACCACCTATGTATTCTTCAAGTTGTGGCCCAGTGGGGGACGTACACAAGTGACCAAAGTGTACTACTGCACATGTCCATCACAAGAAGACTCTTCAACTGCTTCAAATGGTGAAGCACAAGAGAGCGAGGAGGGCAATGACATTTTTTATGATGTTGACAGCAACGCGGAGTACGAGGACTGTGCTGAAGACTTGGACAATGAGGAAGCCGAAGACTGCTGCCAGCCAGGCCAGTTGTGTGCAGTTTGCGACATAATAAGTTGGCTGTATTCCCTTCCACCTCCAGTTAGGGAGTGGATAGTTAGTGGACGTCCATGAGGACATTTCAGAAAATGGAACATTAACTTCTGTTTCATGTTCCCACTGCAATGTTCCTTTTCCAAAAATATTCTTCTTAGGCCTTTGAATAATTGGGAGAAGTGCAATAAGAGGTGTACATGTGTCCCTGTTTGCCACATGTAACAAGGTATTCATGAATGACATAGTTTAGTCTACATATGTGTCAATACATATATTACATGTCATTCATCAATGACATAGTTTACTCTTAATGTGTGTGAATACAGATATTACATTCGTCGGAGAAACGTAATTATCTAACCAGCGATACCTGGGTATGAATTCAGGTGGTATTATTCGTAACTGTAGAATGCTCGAACTCTCGTGCTATGCTTCGAGCATACTGTCGTGCCTGGTTACAATAATGTAACATACTGTCGTGCCTGGGTACAATAATCGATTAATACCATAATGTAAGAAGCGGAACCTGGGTACGAATGCAAGCGGTATTATTCGTGTGCCCACAATGGTCGTACTGTCGTGCTATGATGCTCGTCATATGTAGCCCGAGTTCGAATCCGTAACCAGCACAGACCATAGCTTATTGGACACGTCATCATGCTTGCACCGCACGATGCCGTGGCCGTCGCTGTATTGCGGCGATGTCAACGTCCGATCACCTCGAACGCTACATTCATGCATTATTCGTTAGAAAACGACAGCACGACAGTCTGTCAGGCGAATACGCGGATGACGAAAAATCGCACACAGTACGCGCTCGGCCAACTGGGGAGCATTCGTCATGGGCGGACTTGCCATTTCCGCGAAAATGGATATAGCGTAGTAAACTTAAAACCCGATGGATATGGCGTTGACATATGAAACTGCTCGTGTGTGTCGTGGATAATGGCCAGTGCGGTGGACATGGCGTCATTAAAGTTCCGTTCTTTGGATATGGCGTGGTTATTGTGCGACATCTGGACACCGCGGTAGATATCGGGAATTCTGTGGGTATATGGTCACTCCCCCGTAAATTTGTGCCAGGTGCCGATTTCGACCCCCCAATTGACAAAGACTCTTTCTTATTGGGATTCGTACCTGGAGACTACCGTGCCCCCTCCTGGTTGATCGGAGAGGCCTATTGTGGAAGCGCCCTGCCATCAGACGTCGATGTGATGGGGGGGGGGGGGTTAACATACATGATGTTTGTTGACAAATGAAACATGAAAAGTGACGGATGGTGGCATAGTTTCTTCTGGTGCTAGAATAATGGACACATTTACATAAAACTTCAAATTCGAAAATTTATACATACTGGAAATAAAAAAGGCACCTGAAATTGTTGTAATCTTGACCCGTCACCTCGTGTCTATACAAACCAAGCAGTTCACATATATTTGCCCCAAAAAATTTCATCCCCTGTTCTGTCGACTTCGTACGGTTGTGCAGCGAAAAGGACGCCGTCCACGTCAGCAACTGGCAGCTGAGGAAGTGGGAAGGCGACCGCCCCCACGATAGCCGGCGAGATATTAAAAATCAATTCAGGAGAATTTTGAGTTTCGAAATCGCTCTCTTCCCGCGGGACCCCCCCCCCCCCCCCCCCCCCCCCCCCCCCCC
>SZWC01004809.1:137761-150602 GCA_023375785.1 Penium margaritaceum | reverse complement strand
GGGGGGGGGGGGGGGGGGGGGGGGGGGGGAGCGGGTTGCAAAGTTGCTCACGGGTAATCTGCCAGAGTGGGGGAGAGGCGGAGCAGTGCGCCCTCCGCATGATGGCGCCATGAAGTCTGGCGTGGCGCTCCTCGTCCAACATCTCTTGCAATTGGCCAGCTGACCAGGCTGGGTGGGGTTGCGCCGTGCACTGAATCAGGCGACGGAGTAGTGTGCCGTCCTCAGCCTTCCACAGACGCTGTTCAAGCCAGGATACGTGGCTGCTCAGGGAGTGCCGTGCCGCGTCGACGAGCAACTTCTGGGGCGCATCCTGGTTTGAACAGCTTCTGTGGGAGCTTGAGGATGGCACACCCGAGCAATCCCTGACCCGCGCTGGTTTCTGAATGGGGGGGTGGGAGGGGGAGTGGGGTGTGAGTCGGAGGTCCCAGGCAAAGAAGTTGGCAACTCTTGTTTCTGAACTGCTCACTGTAGAGTATCAGCAATATGGGGGAGCGAGTGGGCGGAGGGGGGAGATGGCACAGTAGTAGGATGGTGAGGCAGTAGGGGCCAGGATTCTGGGCTGATCAGGCTTGTTGTGGATGGTCATCCAATGTGCTTCCAATGTACGGTCCACGACCAGAACCTACGGGTGCTGTTCTAAGTGAGCTTATTCTTGTTCTACCTTGTGCATGACAATGGTCTGTGCCTTTCTCACTTTGTTGTTAACAATCTGTTGTCCCGCCAGGGCACACGACTGTAGAGGGATTCCTAACAAATGACTCTCACCGAGGGCAATCTTCGCACATAAAGTAGAATGTCGCGGAGAGGTGATGTAAGCTGCACAAAAAGGCAAAACCTGTTGTAGTGCATGACCAGTGGGATTGATAGCGAAGCGTCGTGCCGGTCTCACCCTAAGGTGGGTAAGAATGCAATGTACTTTGTACAGCTCACGGCATAGTCTAGGCAGGTGTGAGACATTGGGGAGCCAAGTTCTTGTCGTGCTGTGACGTTGGTTTGTGTGTTAGAGACACGTAATGACCTCTTGGCTCATTGCACACCCTAACTTCACTGATGTAGGTGACTAAGCAAGAAGAGATTGTGCTGTCGGCGCGTGCGCCATCGTCGAGACACAACATTCCATGAAGACCTCGTTGGACATCAGCACCATTTATGTCCATTCCAACTATTAAAGTTTGTTTGGCTCACTTGATGCTAGTGTACTGCTCATCTGGGGCCATACTTTCAGGATAGAGGCGCCTAACGAAAGGTGGAGCGAGGTGGAGAGAGTGAAAGGAACGAGCTTAGGGCAAGAAAGCCATGGACGACGATGTGTAAGGGAAGTTTTAGCAAAGAAACGCACAAGTGTTAGTGTAACGAGGAACAAAGGTGTAGACGGGCTTCGAGCGTGGTGGGGTGACGAGCGGGCGAACAGCGAGCCCATCCTCGCTTGCACCCCTACCAAGCAAGACTCGAGCCTAGACCTGTCACACGCATTAACCTGTCAACAAGAGAATCCAAGTCCAGGCCGTGAGAACAACCCAGCCACGATCTCCCCCTCTTCCAAACAAGTGCCCCTAGGAACCCTAGTGTCATCAAGAACTAATTTTGTGAGATCCTGTGGTAGGGGGAACTCTCAACCCTGTGAGTGGCTCTGGGTTGTTTTCTCTGCACGTCCACGAGTCACCTCCCCTTGAGCTGCGACGTCAGCCCAGAAGTCACTCCAGCATTAGTCACCTACGTGAGTGCGGTGAGTGTGCAGCGAGGCCAGAGGTCACAACGTGTCTGTGGCACACAAACCAACAGTCCCCCATGACCCACAACCGACGCACACAAGTCCAAACTGACAGCCAAACACAGGCTTCACACAACGTGACATGCGAGTGTACAAATACAGGGGACAACCATTCACCCAGGATGATCACGTGGACACAACAACCCAACAGTGTGCACAGCTGCCTTGAAGACGTTACTGCTGAGTGCCTTCGTGAGGAAGTCAGCTCTCTGCTGTCGTGTGTCGACCCAGACGATCTGGACATCACCTGTAGCAATGCGCTCACGCACAAAATGATGCTCAACATTGATGTGTTTTGTGCGTGTGTGATGCATGCCATCATGCTCGGCAATGGCCTTGGTGCTCTGGTTGTCACAACGCAAGGTGATGCAGCGGATGGGGATGCGAAGTTGCTGAAGCAAGCGACAGAGCCACATACTCTCGCAAGTACCTACACCTAGTGCAACATACTCAGCCTCACTGGAGCTGCGTGCCACACAACCTTGCTTACCACTCTTCCATGACACGGCAGTCCCTCCAACGAGGAAGATGTAACCTGTACGACTGCGAGCGTCGGTGTCATGTGCATAGTCGTTATCTGTGTATCCATCCACTACAACTGACGGCTGTGCTCGATAGTATAGGCCGGTGCGTGCAGTGGAGAGAGCATACCTCACAACACGCAGTGCTGCCTCCATGTGTCGTGCTCGAAGAGCCTACGAGAACTGAGCAAGGAAGCTCACCGAGAAGGCGACATCTGCTCTAGTTTTTGTAGCCAGATACATCAGTGACCCAATGACGCGAAGGTAGTCTGTCACGTTGACTGCCTCCCCAAGCTTAGATACATCCAGTGTCTTCAGCAGCCTCTGCCCTGTTGGGGTCATGGATGTGGACACTGTGGGAGTGGACTCAAGCAGGGAGGCGAAGCGCTCCCCCAGGCTACGAACGTACGCAGCTTGGTGAACATGAAGCGTGCGACGAGAACGGTCGCGCTCAAGCTCCATGCCCAAGAAGACGCGGGCAGGCCCTAAGTCTTTCATCTTGTACGCTGACTGCAAGAGCGTCTTCAACGACTCAACAGCAGCCTGGCTAGGCGACGCTGTCAGCAGGTCATCCACATAGACGAGAACAGCCACGAAGGGGACAGAGGACGGAGTGACAAAGAGAGAGGGATCCACAGTACTACGTCGGTAGCCTCCTTTCTCAAGAGTGGAGGTGATTACTTGGTTCCAGCTCCGAGGCGACTGCTTCAAGCCATAGAGGGCCTTCCGCAGTCGCCAGACTCGGTCGGTGCCATCGGAGAAGCCAGGTGGTTGGACCATGTAAATCTCCTCATCCAGCTGTCCGTGGAGGAACGCATTGTTCACATCCATTTGCTCCAGCTCCCAGTCGTGGTGGGCCACAAGACTCAACAGTGCTCTAGCTGTGGTGTATCGCCCGACTGGTGTAAACGTCTCGTTGAAGTCGATGCCTGGGACCTGGGAGAATCCCTTAGCCGTGAGGCACGCCTTGTACTTGTCGAGTGCACCATTGGGCTTGTACTTACGCCGAAAGACCCAACGAGCGTCGATCGACGCTCGTTGGGTCTTTGGCTTTGTGCCCAGGTGGCAGATCGACAAGCTCATACACCGCATGATCATCAAGGGCGTTGAGCTCAGCACACATTGCAGCCTCCCACTGCTGTGCCTCAGAGGCTGCACGTGCTTGACGTACAGTGGTAGGCTCAGGGGGCAAGACAGTGGTGGCCGACGTGGCGTGACACTCTGCCACGCTGCTCAAGACAACGGCTTCCAAGGCTCACTCATGCTCTGAGCATAGGAGTGCGTAGCCAAGGGTGGAACTAGGGTGGATAACCCGAGTAGCTAAGCCTAGCGCGTCCATGCCGGTAGGATGAACAGGGGGGTTGTGCAGTGTGAAACTGAGGAGGACGTGCTGAGGTGATGGAAGTGCTAGAACGATGTGAAAGTGCACGAAGACGCCCCCCGGACGAAGGGTGAGACAGGAGCAGGACTAGTGGTGACATGCGGAGGCAGATCAGAAACCCGAACGGGAGAGGCCGCAGGTGAAGTGGCAACTGGAGGTGTGCCCGGGCTGGACGAGACAGCGGGAGACGAGGCAGACTGGGGAGAGTTGGTGACTAGAGAGGACGGTGCGTCGGAGGAGTTGGACGCGGACGATACGTCGGGGGAAGTGGACGTAGAGAAGATAGGGACAGGCCTAGACGACGAGGACTGCAACGAGGGTGAGAGTTGCGGCGCGGCAACAGGGGCTGCCGGAATGGCGGGACCGACATTCCCTCTCAGTCGAGAGAGGGGCAGGAGGGAGGAGGCTGGGGACAGGCGATCGAGGTCTCGAAGGAAGACTGACTCAAAAAACAAAGCGTCGCGAGACTCGACGACACGCTGGTGGACAGGGTCTTAGAAATGCCATGCCTTGGACTGGACAGACACCCCGAGAAAGGGGCACAGGGGACCGTGAGGGGACAGTTTACCATCACGGAGATCCTTCGGCAGCCAGACAGAAGCGATACTACACCAGACCCGAGCTAAACGAAGGTCAGGCCGACGGCCATGCCAGCGCTCAAACGGAGTGACAGTGCGGGGAAGGGGACCGTGGGGAACACGGTTCCAGACCCACGTCATGTAGCACATAGCTTCAAAGGCAAAGAGTGGCGGCAGGCCAGACTCTGACAGGAGCGTGCGGACACCGTCGGCAAGCATCCGGTTCCAACGCTCAGAGACACCGTTTTGTTGGGGTGTGTACGGAGCAAATGTCTCCAGACACACCCCATGAGACTCGAGGAGACGAGCGGTGGGACCAAGGAATTCGCCGCCATGGTCGCTGCAGGAGACGCGCAACGACCGTTGACAGGCACGTTCAGCCTGGACAAGCCATGACTCAATGATGGAACAAACGTCGCTCTTTTGACGGAGCGCAAACACCCAACGAAAGCGAGAAAAGTCATCCGTAAGACATAAGACGTAGCGACCCACGTCACCAAGGAGGTCATGAGGCAAGGGTCCCATGACATCAGCATGAACACGATCACTGGGATGGGAAGACTGAGACTCAGAAGGAGAGAAAGGAGGTCGATGCATCTTCCCTTGCGCACAGTCAAGACAGTCCGCAGGGCAAGGGGCAGGGAAGGTAGAAGGGGAGAGACCAAGAGCAGGCTGGAGACGCAGCATGCTATGAACGGCATCGGTGTGAACATGACCAAGGCGACGATGGAAGAGACGGACAAGGTCAGGAGTGAGAGAGGGTGCAACGTGAGCAAGGGCTGCGCTGACGGCTGGAGCGGAGGGGGCGTGCAAGGGGACATGGTAGAGTTTGCCACACCGCACACCACGAAGAACAGCACGGTGGGAGGAGCAAAGAGAGACTGTGCCAACACCACGCCTAGCACTGAAGTCCATACCTTGCTCATCTAGAGACGGCACAGACAGTAGGCTGAGTTCCAGCGAAGGCACGTACAAAACGTCAGGCAGATACAGTGCACCACTGGGGCCAACAAAGCAAACAACATCCACACCCTGAACTGGCAGCAATTGACCAGACCCGGTACGAACAAAGCGGACAGAACCGACGGAACTTAACGAGATGAACGAGGACCGCACGGACGTCATATGGTGGGTCGCCCCGGAGTCAAGGACCCAGAGGCCACTGGACACACGCACAGAGGGCAACACACTGGACGTTGCAACAGTGCCAATGGAGGACGGAGACAAGGTACAAAGGGAGAGACAACGAGGAAGAAAGTCAGACTGCCAACGCTCAATCCACAGGACAGACGCACACAAGGCACCCAGAACATGACCAGGAGGATCCCCACGAAGGACACCGTCAGTCTGACACACAAGACCTCTGGCCAGCGATGCAACACCCTCACCTCCCTGATCACAAAGGCGAAGGAGTTGGAGGAGGGACTGCTCAAGGTGACGCTCCCAATCACCACGATCGCCATCCACCGACGCCAGTGGAGCTAGAGTGGATGCGCCGAAGGAAGGCGGGAACCACGGTGGAGCGGTGTAGGCAGAGGAGGGGGGACCAGAATACGCAGGGGCACCGTAAGGAGGTGGCCAGCCCCAAGGGTAAGGAACAGGCAGCGGAGGATGAGGCACACCGGAGGCGGCGTAAGCCTGAGCCGGAGGCGGGGCGGAGAAGCGCGACGGGCCACCGGAGCCAGAGGGCGAGGATGCAGAGGAGGAGTTGGAGGTGCAAGCCCAGTGAGCGCGCATGGCTCGAGCGAGGCGGAGGTCATCTGGAGGAGCCGGGCAAGTATGAGCAGAGTGCTCAGCAGAGCCACTGTTCCAACACCCAATGGCGCCCGGAACTCGCGAAGAAGTGGCAACACCCTTATCTTTGCCCTTGCCTTTGCCCTTCCCTTTGCCCTTGCCACGACCCTGGGAAGCGAGGGCAGCGGCAGGAGAGGACGAGGAGTCAATGGAGGCGGGGGAAGGTGCAGCAGAGGAGAAGGAGGAGGGTGCTGCTGTAGTGGTGAGCGCAGCGACGCCCGTGAGGGAAGAGCGATGGAGGCGCTTGTTCTGAAGACTGGTCCACCAGGCAGCAAGACGCTCGGAGGTGAAATCCCAGAGAGCCCCTACCCCTGGCGGTGAATCCGGGGGAACGGGCTGTGAGGCAAGTTGCTGTAGCTCGTCAGCTTTGACGTCGCGAAGAAGGTCGGACACCTCTGGGATGAGGCCGTTGACCATGGTGAGGACGGCAGAGAGCTGGCCAGGTGATGCTATGCCAAGCTCGCGAAGAAGCTTGAGACCGCGAGACCAGTAGGCATCAGCAGTCTCGTCACTATGCATGAGAAGTGTGTTGAACTGGACTGTGAGGGCGCTCTGAGCGACCGGGCCA
Source organism: Penium margaritaceum (assembly GCA_023375785.1). Classification (NCBI taxonomy): domain Eukaryota; kingdom Viridiplantae; phylum Streptophyta; class Zygnematophyceae; order Desmidiales; family Peniaceae; genus Penium; species Penium margaritaceum. Next base: position 143,989 of record SZWC01004809.1, on the reverse strand, counting down.
GTGACCGTGGTGCGACGATGCAGCATGGCATATGCACCGACAGGGTCGGCCAGACGTTGGACAGCAGGGTCAGCATTGAGCGTGCCGACATCATCAATGAGTGACTCAGGAGCGGCAGCGATGAGGGCGCGCACGGCACGGGCAGACTCAGTTGCAAGGGGAGTGAAGGGAGCAATAGCTGGGGAGTAATACTCCCACAGCTGCTCCCCTTGAGCCCACGCGCTAAAGCGCACTTCCCAGGAGGTGAAGGCAAGCCCAGAGGAGAGGGAAGGTAGTTGTGAGAAGAAGTCATGCTAGCGCGGCGCAGGAGGAGTGGCAGCAACGGCGGTGGTGCCAGTGGACACAACAGCAGAAGTGTTAGAAGAAGAAGAAGAGGTGCCTGCAGGAGGAGTGGGGTTGGTTCCCGCCGACGCAGCAGGGATGCGACGCAGTACTATGGCGGCGACCTCGTCAGCAAAAGCAGCGTGATTATCCTCAGCAAGCTTAAGGCGGTCCTCAACCTCCTGCTGAGCCTCGTGAGCGAGGGTCAGCTGGCGCTAAAGAGTCGCTATGACTGACTCGTCGTCACCAGGCATGGTGACGACGCGTAGGCTCTGCCGGACAGATTTTGGCAGAGTTTCCCCAACCCCAGTGGGCGTGGGAAAAATGGGATTGCCAGAGGCAAAGAGTCTGAATGCTGCAGGTCAGACCACCCCGAGTCAGACAGGACAAGCCACCGAAGAAAGAGAAGAGAGAAGGCAGGCAGGCACAATGTCCAGACGAGGGAGTCAAGAAGATGGGCTGCGAAGAAGAGTAAGGAGGGGAGGAACCACAGCTACAGAGGCAGCAGACAGAACAGAGACGGTGGAGGCAATGGGCACCACCAGAGCAAAGGCTCCAGTGGTGCAGGCAGCAGCGAGAGTGGTGAAGACTGCTATAGTGGAGATGGTTGCTGCGACGAGGCTGGAGGCGACAGATGGAGCAGATGAGGCTGCGGTGACGTCGACTGCTGTGGAGCTACGAATGGAAGCAGAAGCTGCCACTGCAGCTGATGCAACTGAGGCCATTGCAGAGGCAATGAAAGATGTTGCAGCAGATATTTATGTGCCTATATCAGCAGCCGCTGCAGCAATGGGACCAGCAACAACCGCGGCTTTTGTGTATGACTCTGTAGCGCGCCCTGCTGAGGTGGCTGCCGGAGCACGCGGGGCTCTAGCGATGGCGATAAAGGTGGCTATGGCTGCTGCTACTGCGTCAACGATAGCTGAGGTTGTGCGTGTAAAGGTACCCACAAGACAAATGAGAACGCTGAGTGCAGCTGGGTAGTAGGAACCTCTGGATCGCCGTGCGATTGAGGGTCCTCCCTAAAGGAATGGGACGGGGAGACGCTTACCGGACGATGACGTGACGCGCGAGCGGACCGTGCTGAGGCGAACTCTGACCACCCTTCGCTGCTCATGCCGCGATGACGTCGTTCACGTCGGTGCGAAGTCCCCCTGTTGTAGTATTCCCCCAACGCGGCCGCGCCTGGAGTGTCACCGTGTGCCAGTGTGACGAAAGCGGTGCGAATGCGGTGGGAGACAAGCGGGCGTCCCTTGCAGCTACTGCTGCAAGTGTGGCAGCTGAGACTACAGCAGCCGTCTGTGGCGTGATGTGTGGCTACTGCTGCGACTGTTGCTCTTGCTGCTGTCGCTTTGCTGCTGCTACTTTTGTCGCTTTCCTGCTGCTGCTGCTGCTGCTGTCGCTTTGCTGCTGCTACTGCTGCTACTGCTACTGCTGCTGTTGCTGCTGCTCCTACAGGTGGATTTGCTCCTGTTGCTGTTGCAGCTGAGGATGATGACAGGTGCAATGTGGGTTCTGTAACGACTACTGCGGCGGCTGCTGTTTCTCATCCATCATGAACTCTGACGGAAAGGGAACCGCCACTGTTGCGCTTTATGCCGCCTCGCTGTGATTGAGGTGGCTGCGGTTGTGGACGCCGTTGCCGGCGTGGCGCTGGCTACTGACATTGTAGTTGCGGAGCACTTGCGGTTGACACTGCAGATTAGTGCAGACGGCACACCGACAAGAGTCGATGGCCAAACTACCAATGCGGTTGCGAACTGCAGCGGGTTGGTCAAATGCAACCAATCCTGCTCCTGTGAGAGGTGCGACTGCGTGGCCTGGTGTAGCAACAGTAGCTGGGATTGCTTCAGCTGCCGCCGTAGCAATTTGCTGTCAGTGCTATGGTTGTCGCTGCCGATCTGGACGCGGCTACAACTGCTACGGAAAAAGGAGCTGCTGAGGCTGCTCGTGCGTGAGCTGCTGCAGCTGGTGGACGAGAATGGTCCACTGCATCTGCAGTGAGCTGTGGCTAGAGCTGCCGGTAGTTGGCTAGAGTGCCGACGGAAGCTTCGATGGCAGCGGGAGGGTTTCCCGCCAAGGATCGCGAGCACGAACCGAGAGGAGGCTCTCGCTCCCTCACTCCACTCTGATACCAGAGGATAGAGGCGCCTAACGAAAGGTGGAGCGAGGTGAAGAGAGTGAAAGGAACGAGCTCAGGGAAATAAAGCCATGGATGATGATGTGTAAGGGAAGTTTTAGCAAAGAAACGCACAAGTATTAGAGTGTAACGAGGAACAGAGGTGTAGACGGGCTTTGAGCGGCTGGTGGGATGACGAGCGGGCGAACAGCGAGCCCATCCTCGCTCGCACCCCTACCAAGCAAGACGCGAGCCTGGACCTGTCACACAATTAACTTGTCAACAAGAGAATCCAAGTCCAGGCCGTGAGAACAACCCAGCCACGATCTCTCCCTCTTCCAAACAAGTGCCACTAGGAACCCTAGTGTCATCGAGAACAAATTTTGTGAGATCATGTGGTAGGGGGAACTCGCAACCCTGTGAGTGGCTCTTGGTCGTTTTCTCTGCACGTCCATGAGTCACCTCCACTTGAGCTGCGGCGTCAGCCCAGAAGTCCCTCCAGCATCAGTCACGTGCGTCAGTGCGGTGAGTGTGCAGCAAGGCCAGAGGTCACAACGCGTCTGTGGCACACAAACCAACATAATTTTCATTGGTTTGCTGATGCGTAGTGCGTGAGAAGATGCGTAGAAGCTTCCCAATGACACAGCCGCTGACTAGGTGTCAGTGCCCGGTTAGACGATGACAACAATCACAGGTCGTACATATGACGGCAAGGGTCTGGCTAGTAGACACAAGTCAGAGTGTCATAATAATTTAATAGCATTTGTAAAGAGAGTTAACAAAAGGCAGGTCCACAACATAAATACTTGTTGCGGTGCACGGCGGGTGTCGCACGCGGCAGTGGAAGGTCTGTCCTAAACCCGGCCCAAAACACTGTTTTGGCCGTAACTCTACGCAGACAAATCGGAACGCTTTGCCGTCTGAACCTAAACGGGCAGGATCTCAAGCCGAACGCTATGACTAGTCACATGCATGCATCCGACATTGAATGGTGGATACACAATGCAAAACATGCGAGTCTACTGATAAAATCATATAAGCTGTAGAAAACATCCAGGATGTTGGGACAGTCGTCGGTCAGCTCCGAGTGGGTGGTCAGCTAGAAATCCTAGGCAGCAGGTTGGGGCAGCAACGTTGTTCATGGAAATGATTTAAGGGCATGCAGGTCCATGCAGATACGAACATGAGCTCTGTGTGTGAGTGCGATGCAAGACGGCAAGAATTTGGCGAAGTCTGGAACGCTAAATACAAAAGAACAAGGAGAGAAGACAAATGAGCCCTTAGCGGGCTTGAGTAGGGGCGCCGGCAACTACCCGCACTGGGCCCCGTTACCCCCGATGAGCCCAAATGAGTCAGCGGAGAGAATACACTGTGTACACCCATGTTGCCTTTCCTAAGTCAAAGTCGGTACCCAAGTCGGAAGTCGGAAGTCGGAAGTCGGCAAGTCATATGCTAAGTCGGAAGTCGAATTCCCTCCAATGCTTACTAGGGTCATTTTTCAGCCCAAACTTGCATATCTATTTCATTTCAAACCCATTTTTGCACATGTATCATACACACACTTTGCATTTTTCACACAAAGGCCACATTACTACCATAAGTTCTCACACTCCTACACACTTGCACTATCTGTGTTGCTTGTTTACATGGACACTTCTCAATGGAACCTGCCTTCTGATGTTAGCATCATGTAGAGAGGCATATCAGCATTCACTTCAAACTGCAAAACTAAAGTTGTCCAACACAACATTCAGCCATGTAACATGCCAAGTAATCCAGGAAAAGGACGTGCTAAAAGAGTCTGAAACAACACATTCAAAGCATTTTGAAGAGTCTGAAAGCACACAACCAATAGCTCTACCATCCTAAGCCACACAAATGCAAAGACAAGCAACTGGAAGGCTGAATCCTGTCACATGAGTGCCATGGCTCTACTAGCCACGGCGAGTGCATGCCCTCTTTGGACGGGAGGCAGTAGCCTCAGTAGCAGCAGCAGCACCGTCGAGGGCACATTCCACATCCCGACGCTTACGCACCCCTTTCTTCAGGATGCGTGAGATCTCCTCAATGTCAGGATCAACATCGTCATCATCGTCATCATCGTTTTCCTCCCCATCATCATCCTCCTCACCGTCGTCCTCCGGTAGATCCAACCCGGCAATATCGTCATCATCGTCATCGTCGTCGTCGTCATCATCGTCCTCTTCCTCGTCACTATCACCTGCACCTGCTGGTCCACTTCCTGCACCTGCTGCACTTCCCTCTCCACTTCCTGCACCTGCTGCACGTCNTCTGAAAGCACACAACCAATAGCTCTACCATCCTAAGCCACACAAATGCAAAGACAAGCAACTGGAAGGCTGAATCCTGTCACATGAGTGCCATGGCTCTACTAGCCACGGCGAGTGCATGCCCTCTTTGGACGGGAGGCAGTAGCCTCAGTAGCAGCAGCAGCACCGTCGAGGGCACATTCCACATCCCGACGCTTACGCACCCCTTTCTTCAGGATGCGTGAGATCTCCTCAATGTCAGGATCAACATCGTCATCATCGTCATCATCGTTTTCCTCCCCATCATCATCCTCCTCACCGTCGTCCTCCGGTAGATCCAACCCGGCAATATCGTCATCATCATCATCGTCGTCGTCGTCATCATCGTCCTCTTCCTTGTCACTATCACCTGCACCTGCTGGTCCACTTCCTGCACCTGCTGCACTTCCCTCTCCACTTCCTGCACCTGCTGCACGTCTCACTCCATTTCCTGCACCTGCTGCACTTCCCTCTCCACTTCTTGCACCTGCTGCACGTCCCACTCCACTTCCTGCACCTGCTGCACTTCCCTCTCCACTTCCTGCACCTGCTGCACGTCCCACTCCACTTCCTACACCTGCTGCACTTCCCTCCCCACTTCCTGCACCTGCTGCACTTCCCTCCCCACTTCCTCCACCTACCGCACTTCCCTCTCCACTTCCTGCTGCTGCCCCTGCTCCAGTTCCCGATCCACTCCAAACACCTGCTGCTGCCCCAGCTCCACTGATCCGCTACCGACACCTGCTCCTGTTACAACCGTGAGAGCTGATGCAAGTGCAGTCACAGATTCTCCACCCTCTGTATCCTCCACACCTTCCACGGCAGCCACGATGGCTGGATCCCAACCTGCATTAGCCTCATCTGCACCAATTTCACCATCTGCCTCGGATCCACTCTCTGCTCCCTCCTCGTCCACCAACCTCTTGATCTCTGAAGTCAGCTTGCGCGGCTTCACCTTCCCGTACATCCGTGTCAGCCTCACGTTCACTCGCACGAGCATCTCCAGTGTGGAGGTGTTCAGCCTGTTCCTCCTAGCGGTCTGAATGAGTTCGTGTTTGCTAAACACGCGCTCATTGTCCGAGCTGCTGCAGGGCTGCGCTAGAAGCCGCATGGCCAGGTTGCGCAATGCTGGCAGCCGGGTCATGTGGCGTGCATGCCAGCGGAAGGATGCCAGCTCGCCCGCCACCACCTGTACCACAGCTGCCTTTGCCCGCTCCACATCCTTCACACGTGCGGGGTCCTCCGTGACAGTCACACGCCCACTTGCAAAAGCGTCCAGCTGGTTCTCAAGCTCAGCCTGCTCATCATCTGGCACAAGTGCAGAGACAACAGCGTTCCATGCTTCCACAGTTTTCTCATCTGCATCGAAGTTGTTGCCAAAATGCTGCGGGTGAATGCGTCTGGCTGCTGCAAAGACCGGGCAACTCATGTAACTGTCCCAGCGCTCCTTCAGTCGCTCCATGGCAAACTTGACCCACT
>SZWC01004809.1:89265-137690 GCA_023375785.1 Penium margaritaceum | reverse complement strand
GAATTTGGATATCACTCCACTCATCGACACCTAGAGTGACACCATAGATGGCCCACCCGTTACGGAGTGGTTGCTCCAACTCTCCCAGCTCCTTGTCAAGGGCAGGCAGCAGCTCTTGGACCACAGTGTCTCGTGATGGAAGCCGGAAGGAGCTGGTGCTGCGGCGAGAAATCTCGATGAGCTCCAGGACAACACGTTCACGGCACCAGCTGATGGGTGAAGCCGACTTTGCCATGACCTTCACCAGTGCTTTCTGGACCTCCTTGTTCACTGCGTTGTCCAAGTGGTCACGCATGCTGGTCTGGCGGCAGTTGTTGAGCGCAGACAAGGAGACAGACGGCCCAGAGCTGAGCAGGCTTGGAGCTGCAGCAGGTCCACTGACAGCCGTGGTAACGTTTGCGGCTGCGGCTTCCGTGGTCTGCTCCCCATCACCACTCACACCAGCTGCTTCCCGTGCCTCCTTCAGCTGCCTTTCTAACACCAGGTCGGCCCACTTCACTGGCTTGTCACGTGTTCCCCAGTACTCACCCTGGCCCTTGTAAAGCTTTGGATCAAAGCCCTCGAAGCCATCAGGCGGAGGAGGGAGTGGCAGGAGACCAAGAAGGGCACGGGCGCTGGCTGGTGCAACTTTGCACTTCTTGATGTTGCCAACTGGAGCACCAAAATGGCCACGCATTCGGTCGCTGCCACCTGCGAATGTCGTCCCACAGGCGCCACACCCAAAGCCGGGGTAGCCGCCGGGCGATGGCACGGGCTTGAAGTACCTGGAGAGGGCTCTGACTAGGAGTTCTCCTGACAGAGCTTGAATGGGCTGCACGGTTGAGGCAGAGCTTTGGCTTGCAGCCATGGCAGCGGACCTGGGTCGATACGCCATGGGGCCGACCCAGTCAGGGCAAGGAACGAAGTTGAGACTGCGCCAAGTGGCTCATCAGACCTCGGACTAGGGTGTGAATGACGTGCATGGAGGCGGCACCGGGTCGCCTTTGCATCGATAAGTTGAACCTGGACAATCCTCAACGGCACTTTGACATGTCCTCCACCTGTAGTTAACCTTTGAGGTGTTTTGTATCATGCCATTGGTAGCTTTATGGATCGATCCATATGGAGACCACCAATTGGAGGGAACAATATCCTTGCAAAATGCATGCTTGTAGCTGTCAGTCGTGGCCGATCTGTGCATAACGGAAAACCACACGTGACCGAGGACTGAGCCGAATTTGAGCCCCGTCCCCAAGTTTTTTTCTTGGGTTTTTTTCACAGGACAAGTTACCCTACCACAACCTAGGCCTGGATGAAACCCAAGAAATTGGAGGGCAAAAGTCGGAGTCGACGCTAAGTCGACTTTGATCGACTTAGCGACTTCGACTTTGACCCTAAAAGTCGAAAGTCGAAGGCAACATGGGTGTATACCACGATAACAATAATGGTGGTCTCCTCAAGGCACCGGAACAGCTCTCCGAGTGCCCGGGTCTCGATCATCGAGAAAATAGGAGCAGTGCCAAAAAATCTCTGAATCAATGTCTAGACATCACACACAACTTTCCAAACATCGGTAACGTTAGTATAGCCATCGGGTCTGCTCGTCGCACCGGTACAGTCCACCAGGTGTGCAGGTCTCAACGCACCGAGAAAACTCTCCTAGCTCCTGACAAGCCCACAGGGTTGTCGGAACGCATTGACCGCGTCTCGCCGGCGCTGACGTAGGTGCTGGAGAAGTCTCGGTACAGTCCGGAGGCCCGTCGTGTCGTCACGCCCTCCTCTACCACATAGCGCCAACGTGGGTATATGGATAACGCATCAGCGGCAGTCGTGACGGGTGGAAGCCACACAAACCAACACTCCCCCTGGCTGACACAGCCGTCCACGCGAGAGCAAATGATCGAAGGCATGGAACAATGATGTATGCCAAACCACAATCTGCACCTGTCAACCACACTCATCTGCTATCCAACTTAGGTCTCCCTAGACACTGGCACATCCCACCAAGTGTCTCGGTCTCGACCATGAGAGGTGGTGCACATCATACACATGTCAGACGACAAGATGGTCTCCTCGTGACACTGGCGGTACCAGTGCATGGGTCTCGACCGCTACGAGCAACCCAACACAATAGCATCATCATCCAGACACAGGATCATGGGTGGATCTCCTCGTAACACGGGTGCAACTCACCACGTGTCCGGGTCTCGACCACTAAGACCCGCATGCACATGCCACAAGTAGTATAGCCACACACGAAGACACACAATCACATGGTTTCCTCCTGACATTGGTACAACCTACCAAGTGTCCGGGTCTCGACCAACAGTGTGCTACCATCCACATGCAGCTGTGCGGGCACGTAGCATGAGCCACATGCAAGATGCTGTAGATGCTCACAACATAGCATGGACCTCGCCATGCATCTCCTATGACGTCGCATCAGGTCGAGGTCCACACAACACTCCCCCTAGGCAGATGAACCTGGCAGCGATGTCCTCAATGGAGATGCTGATATTGTAGATGAACAGATCCTGGGCGATGAGTCATGTGGTGTGTCCATCATGCAAAGATATCTCCCCCTATCATGTGAGAGTCGGCTCCCATGCTCAAAGGCGAAGTGGCGTCTCTGGCTGCAACTCCTCACGTCAATCTGCATCACCTTTAGTGTACCAGTCCTCGCGTGGCTGCCAAGGATCACAACTGAAATTCTCTGCTCTGTTTTCTCTACCGCGATGCATCTGTGTACGCCGGAGGAAAGGGAATGGGCAAGCAGCACACAAGCGTGGATGAAGTGGCGGAGCTGGCCTCCGAGGCGAGATAGAGCACCCCGAGGCACAAGGGTGTCCGGCCAGAGGAGGAGGGCTGGAGCGACAAACCGGGTCACCACTCATGGACGAAGGTGATGATGGAGCAGCTGATTCGGGTGGATGAAGGTGCGTGATTGAAGCTGCACAAGGAAGAGCGATGACGGAGTCGACAGGAGCGATAATGGAGGAAACTGAAGGCACGCTCAGCTCTCCTATAGTAGTGTCTCCGTCGAATTTCATACTCAGAGCTGCTACAAGGTCCTCCCCAAGTATGGGTGTGCCAGATGTTGGTGGTGGAAGGATCGTGCCGATAGTAATCATTCTCCCCTCCTCTGAGAATCGCTCACGTGCTGCCATCATCTGCCAATATAGCATCACTACACGCTCCCGCAGATTGGCGTAATGTGCCTCAGACATGTGGAGGTGGCCCAAGTCTGCCTTGCGTAGCATGAATTCTGCCTTAGTGGATGCTGCACATACAGACTGTAGAACTCGCGAGTACAGCTCTATCTCCATCTCTACTGCTGAAGACGATGGAGCCAGTACTGCTGCATCCTCCTGGGGGTCAACCAATCTCGCAATGTGCTGAGACGCTAGAACATCGGATGTAGCTACAGGTGTTGCATCCACACCACAACTCGTGTCTGTCATACGAGGAGTGAGCGGTTGCATGCCGAGAGAGAAGGAGAAGGAGGAGTCGTCAAAGTCCGTAGAGCCTGTGGAAATGTCGTCCGTGCAGGTACTACCACTCTCAGGGTGGATGTGATCAACAGGGTCACCAACAAGTAAAAATGAGGGGGCAGAACTCAGCTCCTGCTGATGAGGTGACTCTATCCGCGTGTACGGATCTGCTCCACTGTCCTCAACAGTCGCCGTAGTGGACACATGTGTGCAGCACTTGACAAAGCCCGTCAAGGCGATCAGCAAGTGCAACTGGCGCTCACGCACTATCTTGCAGGGAAAGCTGGTCGTTGCCACCTGCTCGATGATAGAGTGAGGACTACCATCTGACTCCGTCATATATGTCGCTGCTCCGTCGTGTGTACGGGAACCCAGAGATTGAACAAACATGGACGACTCCTCACACTGAAGCTGGTCCCCAGGTAGCACAGATGAGACGGTAGAGCCTGTTGTGTGTGCTATAGTATATGTCCGAGCGACATCTCTTAGAACGGTTGCTCTCAAGAATGCCTCAACCTCTATTGGACCAGCTGGCCGACTCTGCTCATGCACTACGACCGTTGTCGGGCTGGTGTGAGTCCGGTGCGCCAACACCCCCAGAAATCCGTGTGGGACATCCCGATGCGCACGATACTCCTGTGCCACCGCTAGGTCGCTATCGATCGGAGTTGGGAGTCGCATTGCCAAGGCACACGGGACCTGCACTCCTCCTGATGCAACCTGCTCCTGCAGAATGTCGGGCTGCTGTCCCATCATACATGTTGACCTCGATGACATGCACGTCCCAAGTACTCCAACATCCGCAGGGCAGGTGTTAGTCGTCTGCATACTCTCCCCCAAAAGTCCGGTAGATGCATCCCGATCTGTACGGGACTCCTGTGCCACCCGTTGGCCTCCACTGAACGGAGTCGCGAGTGGCACCGTCTTGGGACGCCGTGCCTGCGCTCCTCCTCATGTCACCTGCTGCTGTGGAAGATATGGATCCAGCCAGGATAATGAAAAGCAAGTCTCTACCATGAACGCCATGTTGGGATCAGACTCCACCCCATGTGCTGTCACCATATCATCTGAGTCTGCATGAGCGGATGCCCGGGCACCACTGCCTGGTGTGAGTGCGGATCGTGTTGCTACGGTCACAACAGGCAATGCACGGTGACCAAAATCCCCCTCGACAAGTATAGCAACGGAAGCCGAGGAGGTAGAGGATGTATCAAAACTGGCACAAGCACAGCGTGCAGAGCGCTGACGTCGACGTCGCGTGGTTACTCGATTGAAACGACTGCATGTAGACATTTTATCGCGAGGTGGCGTCATGGTCGCAGCAAAGTGGAGGATCGAAAGGATGGTGGCAGCCTGGGACTCGCTGGCAGGTGGAGATGAAGGTACAATATTGGATGAGGAAGGAGGAGAGGATGGATGAGATGTGATCGGAGAGGCCGTCGACAAACGAGTAGCACAAGCATGCTCAGTGACGACGAGGTCACAAAGCCGCTGCACCATCTGCTGTAGGCTATGGATCTCGGCGAATATACTTGCCAGGGATCCAGCTAGGTGATCTACCAACGTCAGCAGATCCGTTTGTGGTGGAGGACGTAGGCTCGGACGAGGCTGTAGCCAAGGTGGATGCCAGCCAGGAGGGCGATTCCAAGAGCGACGCCAACCATGATGTCCATCACCACAGTAGTAACAGGCGAACGCGCAGGGTGCCCGCTCAGATTTCCGCACACTCATCTCGTGCGCTGGGCGATGGATAGGTACCGAGGGCACCTATTCCCAGTGGTTAACACCAAGCCATGGAAGAGAATGAAGCCAGTAGGTACTGTCACTCTTGGAGGTCACGGCGTCCAGGTCAGCAAACGTGACCAGACGGGATGAGCTGCATTACCACAGTACGCCCGGAGACTAGAGTCTGGCTAATTGCGGCTACTAATGCTGCTGTCACTAGTAGAGCAAAGACTACTACAAGACAAGAAGGGGTGGTGGCTGCACGTGTGGCTGCTGCTCCAAGCGGTAGACAACCCAGCTCTCGGAGATGGAAAGACTTGAATCCGCCGTCGATCCTACAGAGTGAAATGCGCGCACCAATCCATGGGCCCCAGGGAGACGTCGGTCCAGGACACGTCTCGAAGTGGAGATCGCCGGCGACACCACAATCTTCTCTCAGTTGGGAAGGCGAAACTGCAAGCGTTGCTGCAACCGCCGCTGCTGTTGCTATGGGAATTGCTGTTGCTGCAGTGGCTCTCGTTATTGTAGGTGTCGGTGTTATGCTTGGATTTTCTATGGCCCCGCACAGTTTTCTTTCTCGTCCTCAGCCCCCGTTTTTTTTGTTTGCCTTCACCCTCCACTTGTTTTTCTATTGCTCTATCTTCTTCTCTCTCCCAACCCACACCTTTTTCTTTCAACTCCTCGTCACTTTTTACTTCCCCTCTGCTCACCCCGGGTTTACCCGTCACCCGAATCAGGATTGCCCCCTAGAATGGGGGCAGGTCAGGATGGAGGGGGGGGGATAAAAAAAGCAGGGGGCGATGTCAGGTCGTCCCCCCTCGCTCCTTGCCCGGCTACTAAAAAAAGCGAGCAAGTGAGCGAGTGAGCGAGTGAGTGGGGAGAGGGGAGGGGGGAGGGGGGGATCCGCCCCTCCATCCGTCTGTCGGCCGACGGGGCCAACGGAGCCAACGGGCCCCTCTGAGGGACCCCTCGGAGAGGCTCGACGGGGCCCTTCGAGGGCCCCCTCGAGGAGGGGGGGAGGGGGAGAACAGTGCGGACGGGCCCCCTCAGAGGGCCCCCCTTGATGGGTCGAGGGGGCCCCTCTGAGGGGGCGAGGACCCTCTGAGGAGGGCTGCAAGGCCCTCCTCGCTTTGGCAGCAGCAGTTGTAGCAGCAGGTGCAGCTGTTGCGGTTGTTGCTGCTGCTGCTACTATTGCTAATTCTGTTGCTGTTGCTGCTCCTGTTGCTGCTTTTTTTTCTTTCTTTTTTCCTTTTCCTTTTGCTCTACATGCTATTGCACGCAACTGCTGCTGCTATTGTTGCTACTGCTGCTACTGCTACTGATGCTGCTACTGGTGCTGCTACTGCTTCTGATACTGCTAAGTTGTTGCTTGCTGCTGCTGCCGAAGCGAGGACGCTGCTGCTTCGGCTCGCTGCTACTGCTCGCTGTTGCCACTACTAGAAGCTACTGTTGCGTCGCTGCTGCTTGTGCACGCTTCTGCTGCTAACGAGTGCTGCTACTCCTGTTGCTGCTACTACTGCTACTACTACTGCTTCTGCTACTCACGGTGCACATATTCCTCTCGAAACTCCGCCACACGCCGGCCGGTGTAGTCCCTCTAGTGGTGCATGTGCTGCTTCTGCCACCAATGCAGGAGTGGCTGCTGCACCCGAGGGCAGTTCACGGGTGCCGCTTCCTTGTCTTTTTAAAAAAGCAAAAGGAATGGCCGCTCCTACATGCTATTGCCTGCATGGCGCCACGTGGTGCGTTCTCTTTGTGTTTCGCCCACTACTGCTGCTTCTGCCGCTCACACGCCCCCCTGTGCTCTGATACCAAATTGGAAATGATTTAAGGGCATGCAGGCCCGTGCAAAAACAAACATGAGCTCTGTGTGTGAGTGCGATGCAAGACGGAGATAATTTGGCTAAGTCTGGAATGCTGAATATAAAAGAACAAGGAGAGAATACAAATGAGTCCCTAGCGGGCTTAAGTAGGGGCACCGGCAGCTAGCTGCACTAGGCCCCATCACCCCCACTGAACCCAAACGAGTCAGGGGAGAGAACACACTGCGTAAACGACGATAACAATAATGGTGGTCTCCTCAAGGCACTGAAACAGCTCTCCGAGTACGCAGGTCTCGAACATCGAGAGAATAGGAGCAGTGCCTGAAAATCTCAGAATCAACGTCCAGACATCACATACGGGTTTTCGAACATTGGAAGCGCTAGTACAGCCATCGGGTCTCCTCGTTGCACCAGTACAGTCCATCGTAGCGGGTCTCAACCCACTGAGAAACCTCTCCTAGCTCTCGACAAGCCCACAGGGTTGCTGGAATGCATCGACTGCGTCTCGTCGACGCTGACGTAGGTGCTAGAGAAGTCTCGGTACAATTTGGAGACCCGTCGTATCGTCACGCCCTCCTCTACCATTTACCGACAACATGGGTATATGGATAATGCATCAGCGTCAGTCGTGACGGGTGGAAGCCACACAAACCAACAGATGCAGCGTGCAGGCTTCCACGCTTGTTGCTTAAGTCTGCCGCCTCCTCAGTCCGCTGCTCTAGAGTCTAAATCTCGAATCTCAGGGTTTGTTACTCAGAAACGCAGGCGCCAGTGTTAGCGCCAGAATGCAGCTAAAAATTGAAAGTGACTGATTAGGAATGAAGAATGAGCAACAATGGCAGGCCCCTCCAAGTTCTAAATCCCCCCCCAGTAGTGTAGAACTTGTTACTAAGCGTACTAGCCAATCAGAAAATAGTCCTAGACCCATTTTCTGGCAAGCAGGGTTTTCTCAATGAGACCTACCAGACGCCCGATAGCCCAAAACCCGGGTGTCGTCCGTTTTGCCTGAAAACTTGACCATACCATAATACCAATGTTGCAAACGTAGTCGTGCAGTTAGAATCAGCTGGAAAAAAAAGCAGCAAAGAGTTATGGCTGTCCGAACCAAGGCAGTGCCTACGACAGTCAGTGATGCCAAATAGGGCCACACAACAGGACACATGGACCCTAGGTAGAACATGATGCTGCAGATACAATGCCACGACCAGAGATAGCGCTGGGTGCAAACAGACAGCATCTGCAGTGGCAGTGACCGCCGGCGGCCCGACCACTGAGGAGGCTTGCCGATGGAGCTGAGCGTGTCGCCGGAGGGAAGAGGCTCTAGCGAATGGTGAGTGGGCCTCAACGTGCGTCGGCTCCATCGAGCGACACTCCAGCAGCGTCGAGTCTCGCCGTCAGTCATCTGCATGCCGATGTACACAAGCCGGGAGGACACAATAGAGTACAATGAGAGATGCAAGAAAACCAACATGGTTCACCACCCGCCGACGTGCCGGTGCCTTCAGGGTCCAGATCAGGGATATGCACGGGCAAGGACACGGCCGAGTGGTTTGTACAGGTTAACGGGAACTGTTGTGATTTCTGACGTTCGGGTCGACGTGTACAGTTTTTGCTGTGACCACTTAGCCGTGTTCATGCTCGTTCAGATCCCTCATGCAGACCTAGGTGGTACTGGTGCGTCGCCTGGTGGTGGACGACCAGGATGGAGCTCACTGATGATCGTCCCAGAGCATTGGACGCTGCCAAGGACCTCTTGCAGTTTGTTTGCAGCACGTAGGAGCTTATCGGTGGACTGGCCATTGGCCTGATATGCATGTTTTTGCATTGTGTGTCCATCGTTTGTCGCCGGATGCATGCATGTGACCAGTTTTGTCCGGCAGGTGATTTTGGACGTCTAGATTCAGACGGCGTAGCGTTCTGATGTGTCTATGCTGAGTTACGGCCAAAACATTGGTTTTGGGCTAGTTTTAGGACAGACCTTGTGATGTCGCATGGGACACCTGCCGTGCGCCGTGGTAGGAACTGATGCCATGGACCTGTCATTTGTCATTTCTTTGTACAAATGCTTTTGAAGTACTCTGACACTATGCCTTGTGTCTCCTAGCCAGACCCTTGCTGTTGTGTATTTGACTTGTGACTGTCGTCACCGTCTGACCACGCACTGCCGTCTAGTGAGTAGTTGTGTCACTAAGAAGCTTTCACGCATCTTCTCATGGTATCAGAGCAGTGAGACAGTTCTCGCCGAGCTACACAGCAGAGATGTAACAGAGGAAACGCGATGAACGTCACTACTGCAGCCGATACACAGGGACTTGTCGACATCACCTGAATCCCGGCGACGTCACTCACCTTCATCACATGAGAGTACATCAGCAACAGCCGGTAGCATCAACAGGCGACAGCTCTAGCGGGCGTCAACTACTAGCAGCTGCTGGCATTGACGTTAGCAGCGGCGGTAGCTGGTCGTAGCCAGAGCAGGCGGCAACGGGCAGCAGTAGGAGCAGGGCGCGGTAGTAGCAGCGTGTAGCAGCGTTGCCTTGCGGCAGCAGGCACCAGTCGCAGCAGGCAACGGCGGGTAGTAGCAAGCAACGGCACAAAGCAGCAGCATTGAGCAACAACAATAGTGCGGTAGCAGTAGCAGTAACAACGCGGTAGCGGCAGCGTGCAACAGCATGTAAGAAAACTGCTAGCATTTCAAATCCTTGAGAACCGTTGACGGTTCTGAAATCCGACCGGTTTGACATCCCGGTCCATACTAAGCGCTGACATGGCTCCGACCGGCGACAAGGGAAAAGGACCACCAGATCCCTCCTGCTCTTCCTGAGTGGTCATGAGCCCACGCTCGCAGGCCATTTTGGACCTGCGGAGTGAGTAAGATGAGATATGTTGTCAGCAGCAGCAATAGACAGACGCCATCCGTGCGCTCACTGATCTTATTCGTGGTCAGTCCGCGACCCCACAACAGACATTCGGGGGAGTCAAAGGTGCCATACCTACTGCATAGCAATCAACATCTACACCGAGGAGAGCAGCAGGACAGGACCCACCAATTTTAGATCAGCAGGACAGGACCCACCACTTTTATGGCCCTACTATCATAGACATATCAGGTTATGGAGTGCGTCTCTGCACCAAGCAGGGACAGTGCTAGGACCCAGCCTCCACATCGATCAGCAGCCATGCGTGCCGCCCTCTCCAAGGAAAGGACGAAAGTCCACGACAGTCTTGTGCAGCATGGCATCCGCGCATCGCCCGAGCCGGTGTCAGAACATGAGCACAGTCCATAACCTGATATGTCTGTGATGGTAGGGCCATAAAAGTGGTGGGTCCTGTCATGCTGCTCTCCTTGGTGTAGATGCCAACTGCTAACATGATATGTCTGTTATAGTAGGTTATGGATTGTGCTCATGTGGTGACAGCGGCTCGGGCGATGCGCGGACGCCATGCTGCGCGAGAGTGTTGTGGACTTTTTTCCTTTTGCTGGAGAGGTCGACATGCGTGGGTGCTGATCAACGTGGAGGCTGGGACCTAGCACTGTCCCTGCTTGGTACAGAGATGCACGCCACCCGCGCAGCTCACTTCCGTGCTTTCCACTCCCTTTGTCACGGACCAGCCGAGTCCGTAGCTGATTACTAGCGGCGTGCCATGCACATCTACACGCGCCTTGGGACTTCAGGAGGTCCACAACTCTTGGCGCTTTGCACGCTCATGATTGGAGTCCGTCTTGAGAAGGCAAACATCTTCTCGGGGTACAACGACGCCGAGCTTGAGCCCTTCTCCTCCTCTCTTCAGCTTCTTCCTTGGGCGCATCAGCTCTTCCTCCAGGTGACTTCCACCCGCAAGGCAGCCGTTGTCCATTAGGAGAGCTCCCTTGTTGGAACGGTCATCGTGTCGCGGCCGACCCCCCTCGTGCAGACCACTTCTTCCTCCCCTAGCACACCCTCCTCTTCCCCTTCCACCCCGGTTACCCCGACTCAGATGCAAGGTGTCGCAGCTGCGGCACTGGGGAAGAAGGGCAAGAAGAGGCGTGGTTTGGGCCAGCAGTAGTCAAAGCAGCAGCAGTCATCCATCGGCAGCAGCGGACATACTGTCCACTGGTACAAATGTGGAGGCGCTCATTGCTACATCAAGTTCTAGCAACCCCTTGACTGGGCAGATCACTCGTACTCTTCAGATTGCACACGTGCAATGGGCTGCGTCGAGCAACACAGCCTCCTGTCGTACAACAACTACAACTGCAGGAATTCCCGCTTCCTCAACGGTGAGCATTATCGACCAGGACCCGCGTGATCGCACTATCGCCAAGCTCCGTCACCTTTTGGCACTTCACTTTCAAGGAGGAACGAGTGTGTTGTCACAACCGGGTGGTTCACAGACTATTTTTTGGTTTGTTCTCGTTGCTTGTGATGACTTGTGTGGGGGGGCACAACTGGCATGTCATGACGACAGGCCTGATAGTACTGGTTAGATTCATGAGTCGCACCTTTGTGCCCTTCGTCGTTCCTCCTCACTTGATGCTCAGCACCCATCTCAGGTTGCGTGTTCCATTGCCCCCTGTACAGTGACGTCCTCAAGTCATGATCCCGGTGGCTCTTGGATCATCGATTCTGGTGTCACTCATCACATGATCTGTCGTCGTAGTGACTTTGTTGTTCTCAGTCCTGTTGCGTCCATTTGCTCTGTTCTCACAGGCTGTGGTCAGTCCTTGCCAGTCCTAGTTGTTGGGATTGTGTGCTTCAATGGTCTGTCTCGCCCCTTGTATCTTTCCGACGTGCATTTTGTGCCTGACCTTGAGCTTAGCTTGCTTAATGTGTGTGCCTGTACACAGAGAGGACTCTTTGTGGAGCACACTACTGATTTCGCGACTGTGACAGCTATTGATAATCGTTTGTTTGTTCTTTGTGCCTCTGTCGCACATGATCTGTATTGTGTCTCCTGGAATTCTTCTCCTTCTTGCTCCCCCTCCCCCCTGCTCGTTTGTTTGTCACTGGCATTCTGTCTGCTGAGCACCGGCCACTACTACATTGTCGTCTATCATGTGGACTTCGATACTATATCAAAGCTCATTCAGACACAACCCGCACTCGGTCTTGACGTGGCTTCTTTTGAGAAGCCGCCCAAGACCGATTGTCTGTATTGCATTGAGGGCAAGATCCATCATTGTACCTACCCCGACTCCCGTTCTTGTGCACTTTTCCATCTCGTGTTGGTCCATTCCAAACTTCTCGGTCCTCTTCATGTCGAGTCAGTGTCCGATCGGGGCCGATACGTTCTGACGCTGACTGATGATGTCACCCGGATGCGGTGGGTCTACAGCCTACACCAAAAGAGTGACGTCACTCTCGCGGTTAGCCTCTGGCTAGTGATGGCTGAGCGTCAGTCCCACCACATATTGTATACCTTCCGTACGGATCGCGGCGGCAAGTTTCTTGGCGACATGGACAGTTTCTTTGTCGAGCACAAGGTTTTTCACCAGGTCTCTGCTCCTGCTACTCCTTAGCAGAACGGTGTCTCTGAGTGCACGAAATGTACCATGGAGGATGTGGTTCATGCTATGCGTTCTGAGTGCAGTTTCCCGGAGTCCTTAGCTATTAAAGGATTCGCCTACATGACATGGATATGGAATCACCAGCGGCATGGTCCCCTTCCGGACCACGTTTCACTGTACGAGCTGTGGTTTGGCCATCGTGCTGACCTGCGTCTCGCTCATGTCTAGAGATCCTTGGCAGCTGTGTGGTACATCGAGGACCAGCACTTGTCCAAGGTCTCGCTACGGGATTCTTGTATGCCTTCGTGGGAATCTCCCCGCAGTCCAAGGCCGGTCGGTTTTGGGACTCCACCCGTTGTCGCATCGTTGAGCTCCGCGACACGCTCTTCTTGAGTCTCTCACCCACCGTGATTTGACCTCGATCACGTCGCTGTCTGTCACACATGTTCCTACGTGTGAGGCTTCTTGATGGATGGGGAGGTCTGTGCCTCCAAAAACCTCTCGCCCGGCTGATGTGTCCGTTCCAGCCCCCTCCACCTTTCGGTTTCTGGCTCTTGATGACCCATCGATCATCGTTGTCAGCCAAGAGACCGCTCCAGTACAGCCAATTTCTACCTTTGTTCCCTCGCACCCAACACGTATCCTTGATTCTATACATGTGTCCACCACTACTCCTGTCTCTGTGCGTGGTCCTATCTCGACTCCCGGTCCTACTATCCCACTCGGTCCCGTGTCTTCCATACATGCATCTCCTCACATCGCATCACCTGATCCTCTGCCTCAACCCTTACCAGTAGTGGTCGTACCTGTCTCTGAGCCTAAAGTGAGCCCCTCCAACCCAGGTTACTCGTGTGAGCCCGGTCGTCGTTTTCGACCATTAGTCTAGGTAGTCCAGTGAGTGTCAGGCCCCGCGCTTAGGTGCCCCACGCGCAGCATCACGAGTGGTTATCCTGGCACAAAGGCCTTACGCCTAAGTGTCCACATTGATCACATAGAAGTACATTGAGCGTGCTCTGTAGAGTACAATCTCGTAACTCACGAGTTTCATATCGCTTGTGATGCAACAACTGACGTTGTGGTCGTCAGGCCTAGCAATGAGGCGTGTGCACTTGCCACTCAGAGCTCTCTCTCTATGGTGCTTGATCCGGGCACACTAATGGAAGCTCCCTTATAAGAGGATGCAGACGGCTGGTGTGTCGCCTCCAAGGATGACCTTTGCGCCATCCGAGAGCATGGAGTTTACGAGCTAGTCGCCCTTCTACATGGGAGGAAGGTTATTTAGGTCAAGTGGGTCTTAACCAAGAAGCTTAAGACGGATGACACAGTGGAATACCACAAGGCTCGCTTGGTCATCAAGGGAAACTCTCAAATCAAGGGCATCGATTACACTGACATCTTTGTCCCTTTCTGCCACATGACCTCACCTCACGCTCTGTTTGGTGTAGTGCCACAGTATGACAAGGAACTGCAACAGGTGGACGTGAACAATGCGTTCCTCCATGGCTCTATGGATGAGGAGATTTATGTGGCTCAGCCACCAGGCTTTGAGGATGGTGACAAGGTATGGCACTTGAGCAAGTCCTTGTTCGACGTCAAGTAGTCTCCTCGGTGTTGGAACCAGGAGATCACTGGCACCCTGACTCGTGCGGGATATGTACAGAGCGAGGCAGATCCCTCTCTCATCATCCGACAGACGCCTGAGCGGTTCACCACCATCTTGGTGTATGTTAATGACCTTCTACTCACGTCGCCTTCCATGGAGGTCTTGAAGGAGGTCGAGACGGTCCCCCAGACTGCCCACAGGATGAAGGATTTTGATCCTGCAAGGGGGATTTCTTGGCATGGAGATCGTGCAAAACCACAAACGTCGGACACTTTTGTTGCATGAGGTGCGATGCGTACGTGTTGTGGGGGAGCGCTTGAGTGACCTCCTCTTCATAGTGCCCACAACCTCCATACCTCTGACGGGCACGATGCCCTAAAGGTGGACGATCCCACACAGCTGGTGGAGACAGTGGATATGACCTTGTACCTTCGCCTCATCGGATCCCTGATGTACCTGGTCACTACCACACGCCGCAACATCGCCTTTGCCGTCAACCTCCTTGGATAGTTTTTTAGGCTCCACGTGCTAGAGCCCTTCATGCGACTGTGCAAGTGGCCGATATGTGGTCTCCACATCGTACCTCGGACACTGCTTTCGCTAGCATTGTTTGGTGGTTCTTGACGGCTACACTAACTGCAACTGGGCTTGGAGTCTAGATGGATACAATCGCACCGGTTACATGTTCTTGCTCAGTGGTATAGCTGTGTCCCGGCACAGCGGGAAGCAGGATTGTGTTTTATGCAGCTCGTCAAAGGCAGAGTATGTTTCTCTGGGTGCAGGGGTTGCTGAGGCAGTGTGGTTGCAACGCCTGTTCCTTGAGCTGGATCAGTCAATACCTGCCATTGTGCCTCGGCCCGACAACCACAGTGCTCTTGCATTTGCAGAGAACTCTGGCGCCTTTTACGCTTACACGCAACACATTGCAATTGAGGATCACTTTGTGCGTGATGTGGTAGAGCGACACATAATCTCTGTCATATGGGTCGGCACAGACATGTAGCGTGGTCACTTCTTGATGAAGGCACTAGCACGCGAGATGTTTTTGGTGGCAATTCATTCTGTTGGGCTTCACCCCTTGCCTACGAGTGGTTGAGTGTGGGATGCGTTTGTGTCTGTGTCATGATTGTCTCTGCACACGTTTTTGCACTCGTTTCAGTATTGCACGTGTATGGACATGCGTACCATCGGGTCATGGGGTAGTGTTGTGATTTTTGACGTTCTTGTCGACCTGTACAATTTACTTTGACCACTCGGCCGTCTCCATGCCCGTGCAGATCCCTGATGCAGACCCATGTGTTACCGGTGTATTGCCTGGTGGTGGACTACCAGCATGGAGTTGACCGACGATCGCCCAAGAGCTCTGGACGCTGCCTCACACCTCTTGTAGTTTTTCTGTAGCACGTAAGAGTTTACCTGTGCACTGGCCGTGGGCCCCATTTGCATGTTTTTGAATTGTGTGTCTACCATTTGATGCCGGATGCATGCATGTGACCAGTCTTAATGTGTGGCTTGTGATTCTGCACGTCTAGCTTCAGACGGCATTGTGTTCTGAAATGTCTACGCTGAGTTACGGCAAAAACAATGGTTCTGTGCCAATTTTAGGACAGACCTTGTGCTGCCGCGTGCGACACCCGCCGTGCGCCGCGGCAGGAACTTATGCCATGGACCTGTCATTTCTCATTTCTCTATGCAAAGCTTTATGAAACTTTGCCTTGTGTCCCCTAGCCAGACCCTTGCCGTTGTGTGCGGCCTGTGACTGTTGTCACCGTCTGACCAAGCACTCACGCCTAGTCAGCGGCTTTGTCGCGAGGAAGCCTCCACGCATCTACTCTGGAACGTCACAAATCACAACACTCCCCCATGACCCGATGGTACGCATGTCCATACTTGTGCAGATTTGGTACGAGTGCAGCAACGAGTGCCAAGACAGACATAAGACAAGCACACCCCACCGTCAACCACTCTCAGGCAAGGGGCGAAGCCAGACAGAACGAATGGCCACCAAAAACTTTCCGCGAGCAAGTGCCTTTGACAAGAAATCAGCACGCTACATGTGAGTGCCGACCCATATGACGGAGATCACGTGTCGCTCCACAAGGTCACGTACAAAATGGTGCTCAACTGTAATGTGCTTCATGCAAGCATGAAAAATACCAAAGTTCTCTACAATGGCAAGTGCGCTCTGGTTTTCGTAGCAAAGCACAATGGTGGGCACTAACTGACTCAACTTCATGAACAAGCGCTGCAGAGAGACTACCACAGTAGCCCCTGCATCCAGAGCAACATACTCTGCCTTGAATGAGCTATGTGCAATGCAGTCCTGCTTCCCGTTACGCGAGGACATAGCAGTACCACCGAGAAGGAACCCGTAGCAGATGCGACTGCATCTAGGTGGAATCCAGGTCCTGCCGCTATCGGTGTAGCCGTCAAGAACCACCAAACAGTGCTTGCAAAAACAGGGTTTGAGGTACGGTATGGAGACTGCCGGAAACCGGGGTGCGGCTCCAACGTGGACTGAAGGGTCTTCTATGCTCACGGCTATGTTTTGAGTGGGTGATTCTGAGTCTAAGCGTGAGCTTTCTGGTCGCCTCATGCTATGTTTCTGGGAGTTGAAGACAGTTGCGAGACAGTCACTTTTGCAAAGGGAATAACACGATTTTGCATTAGTTCTTTTAACATAGACACAATCTGAACACTTGTAGGGCAAGTCATGAGCTCTCCAACGCACTAAACTGTGCGCGATTCTGATCACCGTAGCTCCCGCTACGTCAGCCAAAGCGCAGCACCTCAAATCAGCCGCTCAGTCGGCGGTGCACACCACGTCGCCCGCCGAGGCACCCTCACACACCAAGGACCCACCAAAACAACATTCCAGAGGCGCAGATGTCCTTATGCATCGTGGCGGTGCCCCTTGCGCCTTTGGGATCTGTTTCGATGAGTTAATCATCGAGTTTGGTGATGGGGATTGATGTGGGTCGAAACCTGTTTGCGGACTGGCAATCAGAATTTTGACTGCAATTCTTGGAGTAACAAAATGTAGTACTGAGTTTCGGACTTCGAGCTAGGATTTTGGCTGTGTCCTTCAGTAACAAACTGCACTCCTGAAATCCGGCGGATGATCCACCGGACACCTCGGCAGATCTTCCAGAGAAAATCCCAAGATGGCATTGTGTTCCTCGTTCCGGTTAACTATTCACCGGAAGTCGAACCGCGGCCAATTCCCAGAACCGTCGCGCACACCCCAACTTTGGAAGCCCATATCTCCCTCGTTACTAGTCCGATTCCGGTGAAACAACTTCCACCGGATTCAACAACTTGTCAGCTTTTAGGAGCAATCCTCCATTTCAGGATCCAAGCAATCCTTAAGTCGCCAGATCCGTCAAAGATGAATTTCCTCTCTCTGGCGCTCGTCGGCGCCTACGAGCGTCGCACTTGGGCATACAGAGGGGCAATCTTGAACATTCTCCCCCTTGCACCTGCCATGCCCGCTGCTCCTGCTTGCTCTCACTCATCTTCCGCGGCACCCTTGAGCCCATCATAGCTGGTTATCCCAAGTACGACCACGCTCAACACGCACCGGTCGACGGGTTGCACTTTGGTCAAGCAGTCCGCATGCATGTTATGCGTTTTGCAGTGCTGCAGCACCACCTGCCCCTTTCCAACCATGTCCCGTGCGTAGTGATAACGCACGTCGATGTGCTTCGTCCTCTTGTGCTGCGTCCAGTTGCTGGTCAGTGAGATTGAGCCTGTGTTGACCTCTTGCACCACCGTAGGCTCCTGCTGTGGCAAGCCCAGCTCCTCTAGCAACCTGCGGAGGCAAACCGCCTCCTTGACCGCCTCGGCCAGCGCGATGTACTCTGTTTCCACTGTGGAGATGGCGATGCAGTCTTGCTTTCTACTGCACCACGAGACCACTACACCAGCGAGGAAGAACACGTAGCCACATGTGGACTTCCACTTGTCCACATCTGCAGCGTAGTCTGCGTCCGTATAGCAGACCCGACGCAAAGGGTCTGCCCGTCCCTTGCCGTCGAATCTCAGGCGCGCATGCCGCGTCGCCTGCAGGTAGCGGAGGATGCGCTTGACCGCCTGCCAGTGTAGTGGTCCTGGATCGGCTACGTACCTACTCACTTGGCCCACCACGTAGACCAGGTCCGGTCGAGTCGCCACCATGGCGTACATGAGGCTGCCCACCGCCGATTGGTAGGGCACCCCTGCCATATCCTCCCGCTCTTCTTTTGTTTGCGACACCATTACCGCACTCAGTTCATAGGTCGTGGAGACCGGACTGCCAACTGGTTTGCAATCCTCCATGCTATACTGCTTTAGCACCTCGGCCACGTATTTGGCCTGTCCCAGCTCAAGCATGCGCGCCCTCCGGTTCCGCGTAATGCTCATCTCGAGGTAGTCAGTGTTGACCTAGGCCCCTCGAATAGCGGTACATCGATGGACACCTCGGTACATCGATGTGGTCCCTAGCCACATCGGCCACCCCGGCACCTCGGAAGTTTGGCGGGCGGGGGGTGGGGGGGGGTTCTGTCTACTACATACTAGTAATTTAACAGTATCCAAGACATTATGGGAATGAGGGACAAAATTTGTAAGCTCAACCTAAGCCTCCTATGACATAATACCAAAGCACAGCGAGGCATCATCCATATGTCCATTTCTTCTTCAAATCAGTGCCAGAAACATGACATTGGCACAACTGACCACTGAGTATGCTTCACCATGCTACACTACCATGTGCATTGCACTGCATTACTTTCACATGTCTTATTGTATACAATCAAAGAGACATTTGTGCTGATTTTCAACTTTGTACCAGGAATTGCATCATGGTCCAACATGGCAAAGGAAGGTGCTTGAAAAACATGAAATTTAGATTTCAAAGAGCACAGCAATGCAACATCATTCCTCTAGTCTGCTCCCTCCTTACGCTTCCTTCCCTTCCTGGCTGCACTGACAGCTGCTGCTGCTTTAGCTGTCTTGGCAGCTGCTGCTGCTCTAGCTGCCCTCTTTCCAGCCAGTGCCTTGACAGCCAATCTAGCAGAAGCAGCAACCTTGCTGCTGGCAGTAACCTTTGCAGTGCTCCTCGTTTCCCTGCTTGCCCCTCCACCCAGAGCATCACCAGCTGGACTGCACTGGTCATCCTCAGCTTGGTCATTTGCAGAACTTGCACCAGCACCTTCTCCCACTGTGGCAGCCAAATCTGCACCCTCTTCTGCTGTTCCCCCAGTTGCTGCATTCTGGGCTGCACTGCCACCAACTCCACCCTTTGCTGCACCCTCATCCTGTGCATCCATTGCTGCACCTCCTCCAGCAGAACCTGCTCCCTGTGAAGATCCATTCCCTGCAGCTTCCTCCTCCCACATCTTTACCTCCTCTCGGGTACGCACCGGCCGGGCATAGGATGGTCCATCATCCACCATCACTACTGCAGGCGCCCTCTGCTGCTGTTGTTGCTGTTGCTGCTGCTGCTGCTGCTGCCCCTCTTCCTCCTCCCCCTCCACAAATACCTCCTCCTCCTCTTCCATCTCCTCATCTGAGCTTTCAGCCCCCCTATCCTCTCCACCCTCATCGTCCTCCTGTACCTCCTCCACTATCTCTCCGTCATCCTCACTGTCAGACTTATCCTCAGTAAGGAAGCTGGCGTCATGGTACCGTCGTGTCTTCTCACCCTTCTACTGCTTCCTCAGACGCACGTTGACGCGGACCAAGGTTTCCAACGTCTTCACATGCAGCCTGTTCCTGCGTGCAGTGTGAATGAGCTGGTGCGTAGAAAATGCACGCTCGCAATCAGAAGAAGCACATGGCTGCGTGAGCAGCTTCAATGCCAGTGCACGAAGGTTGGGGAGGTGGGCAAGGTGGATTGAAGCCCACTCATATGCCGGCAGGACCTTACCAATGACCAGAGCCACAGCAGCTCTGGCCTTCTCAGTGAGCCTCTTAGTGACCAGCGGGATGACAGTCACCGTCACACGGCCAAGCTGGAAAGCGTCCAACTCCTTTTGCAGCTCATCATGCTTCCGCTGCGGCACCAAGGCGTCCACCACCTGCACCCATGCCTGCACCATGCTGACATCCCCTCCTAGGTCATTGCCAAAGTGGGTGGGGTGCACCTGCCAAGCGGCTGCATACAGGGGACAACTCATGTCCTTGGTCCAGCGCCTTGCTAGGCTGGCCATGGCTGCCTTCACATGCTGTGCAGCCACCCGCGGAGGTTTGTGTTCCTTGGGCTGGGCGAGGGCCTTGAGATCTGCCGTGGCGTCCAGGAGACCCTCGTAGATTTCTCCTGACGCACCACCTGGAGAGTCTGCAAGGCGCAGCACTGTGACAAGGGGGTTAAAGAGGTCACGCATCTGGCGGAGTTGCAACTAGAACACGCGCCGGGGAATGATTTTGCGCACCATCTTCTTCCTCTGCTTGAATGCACCATCACGTTGCCCACCCATCTCCTTCCATGAGTTGGCATTCACAAGCCTCAGCAGGAAAGGACGCATGTCCAGGAGGCGCTGGAGCATGGTGTGAGCAATCGCAAAGCGNTCCCTTGGGCTGGGCGAGGGCCTTGAGATCTGCCGTGGCGTCCAGGAGACCCTCGTAGATCTCTCCTGATGCACCACCTGGAGAGTCTGCAAGGCGCAGCACTGTGACAAGGGGGTTAAAGAGGTCACGCATCTGGCGGAGTTGCAACTAGAACACGCGCCGGGGAATGATTTTGCGCACCATCTTCTTCCTCTGCTTGAATGCACCATCACGTTGCCCACCCATCTCCTTCCATGAGTTGGCATTCACAAGCCTCAGCAGGAAAGGACGCATGTCCAGGAGGCGCTGGAGCATGGTGTGAGCAATCGCAAAGCGGGTATCACAATTCGGCAACAACACCCGCCCCTCGAAGCCTGCTTCAGCCAGGTTCTCGGCATGTCATTGTTCCTGAAGAAAGCTACCACCTTTTCAGCTCTCGACAGGGCACTAGTCCCCCACTCGGACTTGCACACGTCCTTCATCACCAGGTCAACATTGTGTGCGTAGCAGCCTTGCCACAGGAGGGCGGGGTACTTCCCTTTCAGGTCTTCAAAAGCCTTCTTGTTGATGAAGGTATTGTCACAGACCACCAACACCACGTTCTTCACCCCAACATGGTCGATGGCGAGCTCAATCATGGCGCCGGTGTGATCAGCATTACAGACGAGCCCGCTCGCATCTCGGCTGAAGACGTGGCAGCTTCCTTTGGCATTTACCGCCATAGCGTTGTAGATGGGAAGCTGCTGCGTGTCCGACCACTCATCCACGGTCAACGTCACGCCGTAGATTGTCTAGCTCTGCTTCAAGGAGGCGTCCAAGGCTTCCAGCTTCTCATCCAACTTCGGTAGGATGTCGCCGACAACTGTGCTCCAACCCGGCAGCCTGAACGAGCCGTTGGTGTGCTTGGCATTCCTCACCACGTCCATCCATGCAAGTTCACGGCAGAACAAAATGGGAAGCACAACACATGCCATCAGCTTCACAATAGCAGCATGGCATGCCTTGTTTGCCGCTGTCTCGCAATGAGGGAGCATGCTTGTCTGTAGCATGTTTGAAGTGGCTTGCATCAGACGCTGCCGCTGCTGCTCCTGCTGCTGATGCTGCTGCTGCTGCTGATGCTGCTGCTGCTGCTGCAGGTTCTGCTGCTGCTGCTGCTGCGGCTGCTGTTGCTGTTGCTGCTGCCATCCCTGCCGGTCGGACGTCTGCTCCTCCGCCTGGAAGTCCTGCAGAAAGTCATCATCATCCTGCGGTAGTCCAGCCCTTTCTAGCGCGGCAGACCTCTGGCGCTCTTCGTACAGCCGTGCCCATGCCACCGGCTTTGCCGTGGTGCCCCAGCTCTTGCCAGTCCCATTGAACAGCCTTGGGCATGCTGGCATCCAGCCATGAGGAGGCCGGGGCTTGCGCTCAAGCCCTAAGACATCGCGGGCGAGCGGCGGAGGATGGTCACACTGCTGCACGTTGCCGTTTGCTTCGCTGAAGTGTCCACAAATCCGGTCACAAGTTCCGCTAAGGGTGACACCACAAGAGCCACAGTAGAATCCGAGCCTCTTGGAGTAGGTGGGCATGGGGAGGCAGTGGTGAGACAGGGCGAGCGTGAGGAAATCGCCATGGAGCCGGCCGACGGGTGCGGGGTCGAAGATGGGAGTGACGACACGGACAGAGCCCGTTGTACTGCTATTGTTCTCCAGCCGTGTGCTGCTGCTCACTGAGAGAGGCCGCAGAGGAGCAGCCCTCCTAGGAGGAATGGTGCTTGGTGTCCTTGTGGCGAGGTCTCGAGACCTCACCACACCTAACTGCTGTGAATGGCTTTGCTACGCCATGCTCGTGGACGCGTAAGACAGCGATTCTCTGTTACTCCACCGAGATTCGAGTGCCTCGATCCCGAACTATGACGCTTGGGAGTGAGGACGGCCCCACACATCCCAACCACCCGTCCCCCCCACACTCCAAACTCAAACCGAGTTCGGAATAACGAAAGAAAATTCGACGTCAAATACGGCTTGAACTGGCCGTCACAAACCCTGCATATTTGGTTCGCATCCAGTGTTTTTAGATGATTTGAAACTGGGAAAAGAAAACATCAAAAACCTCTTTGCATGGTTAGACTAGCAACTTCTGCCGTGGCAAAATCGACGGAGGCATGGGCCTCAAAACCCAGTGGCAATCCGTTTGGTGGTATTGCAGTCAGAAACATGCAACCAGTGATGCATGGCCATCAAACTGCAGCCAGCAAAACAAGATAGATTAGGATGATGAAACACACTATTGGCCGATGCAAAGTCATAGCTACAATGCCACCAATGGGGTGCATAGTGAACGTGGAATGCATTATCGTGAGTTAGACTGCACCTAGCCATAGTGGAGTGGAACGTCAACGTGGTGCCGAACCGGTACCTACAATTTTTATTTCCTTCGGCCAGTGGGCATCGAAACGTGTGTCACAGGCACGCGTCGGTCGTCCAAGTATGGGCCGATGGGAAAATCCCTCCGATGTCCACATTGATGCCGCATCGATGTGGACCGCGGTGCCGCGGCCGATGTGGTCTGACTACATCGGTTAAGGAGGTCAACACTGGAGGTAGTACTCCAGCTCCCCCATGTCCGATATCTGGAATCTGCTGCTCAACTGCTCTTTCAGCCGCTGTAGGCTCGGCAGATCCGTCGAGCACAAAATCAGGTTGTCCACATAGAGTGCGACGATTTGATGGAGCTGTTTGTCGCGCCGCACGTACACGCTGTGATACGCTTCAGAGTGCTTGAAGCCGAGTTCTGCCATGAAGCTGTCCATCTGTTGGTACTTGCATCTAGGCGATTGTTTTAGACCGTACAAGCACTTTTGCAGCTTACACACCTTGTCTCTAGCGCCTCCACCCCCTTTGGCACCTCCATGTAGATCTCTTTGTCTATGATGCCGTTGAGGAAGGCCGTTTTTACATCCATTTGGTGGAGCTTCATGTCCTTTGCGGCCGCCACTGCAAGGATTACCCGATGCTTGTGAACTTGGCGACGGGAGCAAACGTCTCATCATAGTGATTTCTCTTACACTGTGCATATCCCTTTGCCACCAGTTGCACCTTGTATTTGTTTACCACACCTTCCTTTTTGAACTTAGTCTAAAAGACCCACTTTGAGCCAATAACTTTGGCATCTTTCGGCCTATCAACCAGCTCCCACGTATCGTTTTCCGTAATTGACGCCAGCTCCGATTTGATGGCTGCATCCCATTGATCCCCTTCGGGCCGTGCAAGGCCCTCTTGCACAGTAGTCGGCTCCATTGATACAGCCAGTATGCACCGTGTCATGCCAATCCATTGACCGGTGCTTGCGTCAAAGCGCTTCCCCGCTTTTTGCTGCCTCCCGCTGCGGCACGCTAGTTTTGGTGGCGCATCGTCGCTCTGCTGTGATCCCTCCGACTCAGCAAGCTTCGGTGAATCATCGACCGGACGGCTCCCCAAGGATCTCTCTTGCTTTGGCGAAACATCGCCCGAACGATTGGCGCGTCCGGTGGATTTTCCACCGACGCCTGATGCACACTCTACCGGGAGTGGCCGCCTTGGTACCTTTGGTGCCTCATCCGCCGCATCCTTTTGGTGGATCTCCTCATCAGCTTGATCGTCATCGGAGTCCTCCGCGTCGGCTGCCAGCGCTGGTGCACCTTCGCGCTCTGATAGCGCATCCTCAACTTTGGCGTCTGCCGGCTCCTTCTCGTAGTCAAGGAGCTGGAACCACTCCCTTATCTTTGGAGAGTCCACCACGCCCGCTTCGTTGCTGCTGATGTAGCTCTACTGCTCGTCGAACTGGACATCTTGGCTACAGATTACCTCCTCCTTGCACATGTTGTAGAGCCTGTACGCCTTATGCGCGCTCTCATAGTCAAGGAAGAGATACGAATTTGCCCGCGGCTCTAGCTTGCTATCGCGCCTCTGCATAGCCTGCACCACCGCATGTGCCTTACACCCGAACACTTTCAGGTGTGCCACACTTGGCTTGCGTCCACTCCAAACGTCTTGCGGTGTCTTCCAGCCACTCCTCCCCTTGAGCACCGTTGTAGGAGTGAGGTTGATGGTGTAGCTCGCCGTACGCACAACTTCCGCCCAGAAGCTTTGCGGCAATTCCGCATCCACCAACATGGTCCGTATCATGTTCAGCAGCGTCTGGTTTGCCCGCTCCACCACGCCATTGGACTGAGGCAAGTACGGCGTAGTTTACTTCCATTTTATGCCTTGCTACTTCATCCACCCGCTACAGCCCACATACTCTCTGCCGTTGTTACTGCATAGCGCTCTGACCTTCCAGTCAGTCTGCCTCTCCACCGCGGTGACATACTCCTTCAGCCGGTCCAGGACCTTGTCTTTCCGCTTCATGAAGTACACGTAGAGTTTTCTACTGTAGTCATCAATGAAGGTGACAAAGTAACGCGCGCCGCTCTTTGATGCCGTCTCGAATGGTCCGCACACGTCGCCGTGCATGACCTCCAGCAGGTCTGATGCGCGATTCACGTTCTCGTTGAACCGTTTGCGCCACGCCTTCCCCAAACTGCAAGGCTCACATTTTTTGTGCTTTGCTGAATCGCCTCTTCAGCACCGTTGATGACGAGGCTGCGTACCAGCTCGCGCTTTGCCATCTCCTTCACGACTATGAGTGAGGAATGCCCTAGTTGTCGGTGTCAGAGCTCCAGATGAGCTTCCCTTCCTTTGGCCAGGTTTATGGTGCGCTCCTGCAAGTCTGCTGAATCTATCGTCGCAAGGATCAACTTGGTCTCCACGATGTAGAGGCCTCCCTTGCGCTTAGCCTCCAGCACGGGCTCGCCGCCACCGTCCTTCCGCACGACTGCCCCTCTTCTCCTGAAGAGGACCTCGTACCCCTTGTCAGTCAGGCGGCTAACACTTAGAATGTCAGCCAAGCCAGGTGCGTGCGGCACGTTCTTGATGACGTGCTGCACCCGCCTTCCGCCAACCACCACCTTCACGTCCATGTCTCCTTGGCCAGCCGCCGGCTTGACCTTGTCGTTCGCGACCACCATTGATTTGCTGGACTTGGTGTAGTTGATGAACCTGACCTTCTTGACCTGGGGATGCTCCTCTACTCCGGAGTCAAGGCATCGCCGGTTGGCCTTCTTGAGGTAGTGGTTTTGAGTGCCGTTGAGGAGCGCCTTCTTGCATTTGGCATTTTTACCACCAGCCTTTGCCTCCTCGGTGCACTCACGGGCCCAGTGGCCCTCCTTGCCGCAAGTTTGCCACGCACCCTTCTTGGCGCCCTTCTTGCCGCCGCCATATCTGCCACCTCCCTTGGCCCCGCTTCCGCCACCACGCATTTTGGTGACAAGGACCGAGGAGGACGACGAGGACTCCCCGCAGCTCCATCACTGCGCCTCATTGCGGATGTACTCTGTGATCGCGCCATAGGTGAGCTTGTCCTCTACCCATCCTCCCAAGACTGTAATGAGAGGGCTCCAACTGTTGGGAAGGGCCATGAGGAGGGCCATCACCTGTAGTTACGTATCGATCTTCCACACCACGTCATTGCACTGTGAGGTGAGCGACTCGATCTGCTACATGGCGGTGATGACATCATCTCCCTCCTCGATTCTCACTGTCAGGAGTCGCTTCATTACGAAGATTTTGTTCACCAGCGACTTTGATTGATGGATGGTGCAAAGCTTTTTCCAAGCTTCGGCTGCCATCTTGCAGCCCTAGAAGTAGCCCCACTGCGACTCGGTCCTCCCGGACACCAGCAGCATGAGTACCTCCGTATTGTTTTTTGCGAAGGCCTCCTTCTGCGCTTCCGTTGCCGTAGCTTTGTCGAGGGCTTCCGTTCTCTCCATGACCTCCAGCAGTCCCTTATGCGTGAGGTGCAGCTTGAAGTACCACCTCCATAGCCCGTAGCCAGGGCCTCCTGCATACATCTGGGTGGGCTGCGTTTCCTTCTGCGCCATTTGCGCAGTCTTCAACTCTGGGACCTCAGAGATTGACGGCGATGTCGTCCCCGACGACAGTCCTGTCCGCCACGAAAGTCGTGAGCGATTGTAGACCGGTCAGGGTCATTGGCCCATAACCCTTTGTCAGTAACCGGGGTGCGGTTCCAACGTGGCCTGACGGGTCTTCTGTGCTCATGGCTATGTTTTGAGCGGGTGGTTCTGAGTCTAAGCGTGAGCTTTCTATTCGCCTCACGCCATGTTTCTGGGAGTTGAAGACAATTGCGAGACAGTAACTTTTGCGAAGGGAATAACGCAATTTTTCATTACATTTTTTAACATAAACAAGATCTGAACATTTGTACGGCTAGTCACGAGATCTTTAATGCACTAAACTGTACGCAATTCGGATCACCGTAGCTCCCGCTATGTCAGCCAAAGCGCAGCACCCCAAATCAGCCGCTCAGTCGGCGGCACACACCACGTCGCCCGTCGAGGCACCCTCACACATCAAGGACCCATCAAAACACCATTCCACAGGCAGAGATGTCCCTACGCATCATGGCAGCGCCCCTCGCGCCTTTGGGGTCTGTTTCGATGAGTTAATCATCGAGTTTGGTGATTGGGATTGATGTGGGTCGAAACCTGTTCGCAGACTTGCAGTCAGAATTTTGACTGCAAGTCCCCGAGTAACAAAATGTAGTATTGAGTTTCGGACTTCGAGCCAGGATTTTGGCTTAGTCCCTCAGTAACAAAGTGCACTCCTGAAATCCGGCGGATCATCCACCGGACGCCTCGGCAGATCTTCCAGAGCAAAATCCCGAGATGGCATTTTGTTACACGTTCCGGTCAACTATTCACAGGAAGTCGATCCGTGGCCGGCTCCCAGAGCCGCCGCGCACACCCCAACTTTGGAAGCCGATATCTCCCTCATTACTAGTCCAATTCGGGTGAAACAACTTGCACCGGATTCAACAACTTTTCAGCTTTTAGGGGAAATCCTCCATTTGAGGATCTAAGTAATCCTCAAGTTGCCAGATCCGTCGATGAGGAATTTCCTCTCTCTGGCGGCTCGTTGGCGCCTCCCGGCGCCGCACTTGGGCATACGGAGGGGCAATCCTCAACAGAGACCACATACCGCACAGCTCGTACAACCATATGAAGAGCTCTAGTACATTGAGCCTGTAAAAACTATGCAAGGATGTTGACGGTAAAGGCAATGTCTTGACGTATGGTAGTGGCCAGGTCCATCCGAGATCCGATAAGACAGAGGTACAAGGTCACGTCCACTGTCTCCCCTAAATGTGTAGGATCTTCCACCTTTAGGGCATCTTGCTTGTCAGGTGTGAAGGGTGTGTAGGTTGTGGGCATTACGCCAAGGAGATGAATGAAACGCTCCACCGCAACACGTGCGTATCGGGCCTGATGTAGTAGGAGTGTCCGACGTCTGCGGCCTTGCATGATGTCCACGCCAAGAAACACCACTGGAGGACTGAGGTCCTTCATTTTGTAGGCAGGCTCGAGGACCGCCTTGGCCTCCTTCACAGCCTCCATAGGGGGAGACGCAATAAGGAGGTCGTCCACATAAACCAGGATGGCAGTAAATAGCTCAGATGACTGTTGAATAAAAAGAGAGGGATCTACCGCGCTCTGTACATATCCCGCATGAGTGAGGGTCCCTCTGATCTCCTTGTTCCAACACCAAGGAGTGTGCTGGAGGCCGTACAAGGACTTCCACAAGCGCCAAACCTTGTCAGCGTCCTCAGAGCCGGGTGGCTCAGCCACGTAAATTTTCTCATCCAGAGAGCCATGGAGGAACGCATTGTTCACATCCATCTGGTGCAGTTCCCAGTGATGTTGAGCCACTACACCGAACAGAGCGCAAGCTGAGGTCATGCAACCGATAGGTCCAAAGGTGTCAATGTAATCGACACCCTTGATCTGGGAATACGCCTTGATGACCTAGCGAGCCTTGTGGCCTTCCAGTGAGCCATCTGGCTTGAATTTCTTGCGAAAGACCCACTTGACCTGAATAGCTTTCCTCCCGGGTGGAAGGTCAACTAGCTCGTAAATTCTGTGCTCTTGGATGACGCAAAGGTCATCCTCGCAGGCAGCGTGCCAGGCATCTGTGCCCTCTGGTGAGAGAGCCTCCCTCAGTGTGCTAGGATCAGGCACCATCGAGGGAGAGCTCCAAGTGGCAAGTGCACACACCTCAGAGCTAGGCCTGATGACTACAACATAGGTTGCTACATGACAAGCGATGCGAAACTCGCAAGTGACTAGATCGTGCCTAACGCGGTACCATGGATGTACCTCTTTGTGATTTATGCGGACATGAAGGCCTAGGGCCTTTATGCTAGGGTCATGCATCGCAACCTTGGAAGTGGATTGCCTAAGTGCGGGACCTGACGCTCGCTGGACTCCAGAGACCAATGGTCGAAGATGACCACTGGGCTCAAGCGAGTATCCTGGACTTGTAGAGCTCACTTGAGGCTTAGAGACGAGCACGACCATTGCTGGTGGTGACTAAGAAAAAGGAGCAGGTGAAGCAATGTGAGGAGATCCTGGTGAAGTGGCAAGGGACGCAAGGCTGGGTGTGAGCGAGGCAGCAGGAGCAGGACTAGAGGCAGGCTCACGCACAGAGGCAGGAGTGCCGGTGGACATGGGTACAAAATCATGTGTGCCTGTAGGATGCGAGGGAACATGGGTAGAAATGGGCTGAGCAAGAGAGGTCCATGGATCGGCAGTTATGATCGTTGGGTCATCAAGGTTTGGAGACCGAGAAGGGGAGGGGGCTCGAATGGAAATATTTTCCGGATGAGAGATGCTCATAGGCGGAGACTCCCCCATCCATTGAGAAGCCTCACACATAGGGACGTGTGTGACGGCCATCAACATAATGGTGGTCAGGTCACGGTAGGTGAGAGACTTAAGGAAGAGCGCGTCGCAAGATTCAACAATGCGACGATGAGCGGGGTCCCAAAAGTGCCAGGCCTTTGACCGTGAGGAGATGCCGACAAAGGCACACAAGCAACCCCGCGGAGAGACCATGGACCCCTACTGGTCCTCGATGTATCACACACAAGCCACGGAGCCCTAGACATGAGCAAGGCAAAGATCGGCACGATGGCCAAACCAGAGCTTGTACGGTGTAACGTAGTCTGGAAGGGGATCATGCAAGAGGCGGTTCCAGACCCACGTCAAATAGGCAAATCCTTGGAACACGAAGGACTCATGCAGACTGCATTTGGACTGCATAAAGAAAACCACATCCTCCATGGTGCGGTTCTAGTGCTCAGAGATACCATTCTGCCGAGGAGTAGCATGAGCAGAGACCTGGTGAAAAACACCGTGCTCGGTAAAGAAACTATCCATCTAGCCAAGAAAATCGCCACCACCATCCGAGCGGAACGTGTGCAACGTGTGGTGGGACTGACGCTCAGCCATCACTAGCCTGCGGCGTTGCTGTTTTGGCGTAGGTTATAGACCCACATCATCCAGGTGAAGTCGTCGGTCAGGGTCAGAGGGCATAAGCCCCGATCGGACAAAGACTCGACAGGGAGAGGATCGAGAAGGACCAACGCAAGGGGGCGAAGTGCTCGAGAGCGGGAGGCAGAGTAAGTGCAACAATGCATCTTACCCTGACCGCAAAAAAGACAGTCGGTCTTGGCCGGCCTGTTGAAAGAGGTCGCATCAAGACCGAGTCCGGGCTGTGTCCGAATAAGCTTAGGCACAGTTTCAAAGCCCACGTGACACATGCGCCGATCCAACAATTGCTCGTGCTCAGCAGAGAGAATACCAGTGACAAACACATGTGTAGAAAGGAAGGAGAGCAAGGAGGAGGAGAAGTCCGAGGAACGCCATATAAATCATCCACAATAGAGGCACAGAGAACAATGGCATGAGTATCAACAATAGTCACAATCGCAGAGTCTACAGTGTGCTCCACACACAGACCCATCAGTGTGAAGGCACGAAGAGAAAGCAGGCCAACCTCAAGATCAGGCACAAAAATCACCTTGGAGAGATACAAGGGGCCAAATGGACCATCAAAGCCCACAACCACAATGCCCTGGAGCGGTAGTGACTGACTAGAGCCTGTGCAAATGGAGCGAATAGATGCAACAAGATCAAGAAGAAGTTATTCACAACGACGGCAGGTCATGTGGTGAGTGGCATCGGAATCGATGATCCAGGTGTCACCAACATCACGATTGGAGGACGTCATTGTGCAACGAGCAATGGAACACTTGGCCTCAGACGGACGCTGAGCAAAAGGTCAGGAGGAACTACGAAGGGCACGAAAGTGGGAGTCAAGAATCCAATAAGTAATGTTAGGTCCATCATCATCACATGCCAACTGTGCCCCCTCCACGCGAGTCATCACGAGCGACAAGAACAGACGAACACAAAGTCTCTGAATCACCCGTCTATGATAACACACTCATACCTCCCTCAAAGCAAAGCACCGTAAGGTGACAAAGCTTGGCGATGGTTCGGTCATGCGGATCCGGATATCCACTACTCACCGGTGGGAAGACGGGAAGTGCTGCGATGGTGGTCGCCGCGCGACCTTAGGTTGTGGTGCTCAAAGCAGACCGGTGTATGCGTGCGGCTTGAAGGCCATGAGTGATCCACGTCCAGTCGAGCGGCTGATGGCACTTGGTGTAGATATGAGTGCCTCCACACTTGGAGCAGTGAATAGTACGTCCACTACTACCGGCCGGTGGCTACTGTTGGTGCGGATGTTGTTGCCCTGAACTTTGTCTCTTCCTCTCCTTCTTCCCCTATGCAGCTGGTACCACACCCTACGTCTGAGTTGGGGAAATTGAGGTGAAAGGAGATGAGGAGGATGTGCCAGAGGATGGAGGGGTCTATTGTAAGAGGGGCGTCTGTGGTGACGCGATGGCCGCTACAGCAAGGGGAATCTCCTGATGGGCCACTGCTGCCTCGCGGATGGAAGTCACTTGGAGAAAGAGCTGATGTACCCAAGGAAGAAGCTGGAGGGAGATAGAGAAGGGCTCAAGAACGGCGTCGCTGTATCCCAAGGAGATGTCCATGTGCTCAAGATGAATGCCGAGCATGATCGTGCCAAGCGCCAGCAGCTGTGTACCTCCTCAGGTCCCAAGGCGCGTGAAGATGCGCATGGCCCGCCGCCAGTAATCGGCTGCGGGCTCGACGGGTCCCTGACAAAGGGAGTAAAAGGCACAAATGCGAGTCGCGCAGGTGGCATGCGTCTTTGTAGCAAGCAGGGACAATGCTAGTATCCAACCCCGACGTGGGTTAGCACCCTTGCCTGTGCTGGCCTCTCTAAGAAAAGGGGAAAAGTCCACGACAGTCTCGCACGGCATGACGTAAAGGAGTCCACACAATTTCCCTTGCCTTTGTCGGCATTTGAGCGTGATTTATAACCTGATACAGACTGTGGTTGTAAGGCCATACCCCCTCTGAGGTGGTCTAGATCTAGAAGAGAATCTCCCATAGCTTAAGCCATCCTTGCTGACATACCGTGGGGCCGATGTCTCAAATTCCTTGGGTTGCCGCTCCGTAGGAAAGGCAACCGCAGGCTGAGAAGGAAGAGGGATGGAGAAGACTTCGGGACGAGGAAAGTCGCTAAGGAGGATCTTTGGGCGATGGGAAACGAATGTAGGCGGAGGCCAAGAACTTGTCTGAAGCTGGCGGAGACGCTCCTGAAGCAGGCGAATCTCCTGAAGCTGGCGTAGACGCTCCTGAAGCAGCCATTTCTTGATCCCAAGGATGAAGAAATGGTGGAGTCCTCCTTCTGAAATCGTTGTGGGTGCTGACTGCTGTGCAGAAGGTATGGCACTGCCGACTCCCCCCAGAGGTCTACTGTTGAGTCGTGGACTGTCCACAAAGGAGCTCAGTGAGCGCACGGATGGCGTCAGTGTGCTGCTACTGAAGACAACGTATCTCATCCTGCTTACTCCACAGGTCCTCAATGGCCTGCGAGCGTGGGCTCAAGACCCCCGAGGAGGAGGATGAGGGGTCTGCTGGCCCTTTGCCCTTGTCACCGGCCGGAGCCATGTCAGCACTCATTATGGGCAGGGTTGTCAAAATGATCATATTGCAGAGCCGTCAGCATTTCTTGAGGATTTGCAACGCTGGTAAAAAATTATGTTTCAGCGAAAAAAATTGCTAAATGTTGGTGCTGACGTCATCACTTACAATGATGACATGTGGATGAAGGTTGTCCAAATGAAGCGAAATTTGGAGCGTATATACGCCAAAGGATGCTGAATGCAATGGCTGCGGTTTTGTGCGAAAAAACTTACAAAATGTCAAAACGTCACCTTTTTCTTTTCTGCCCAAAATCTGGAAAGAAATTGAGATCTGAGAGTGTTGTTTCATTTCCTAGAGCCTACAGGGCATGAAATGAGGCAAAAGTGGAAGCGATGGATAGGGTTTTGCAAGAGTTTTCTAACTAGCCCTTACACACCAAAAACGGTGGCCAAATGGGGTAGTTGCATTCTCTCACGTCCCGGGAGGGTGGTATGTGCGAGCTAAGTGAAGCTTCTGGGACTCTTCACAGACCCCTTCTCAACATCTCATGCCTCAATTGGTGCTGGAGAGAGTTGGAAAACCCTTGGCTGCCCCGTGTTGGTGGCGTGGTGATGTGGTTGCAAGGGTGTTTCCACTGCTCCAATCAATTGCGACGGGTCACCGTGGGTTGATGGGTCCTCCCAAAACCGTGGCTTTAGTTGTGGCTCTCATTGCTACTGCCATTGCTACGTCTCTGCTGTGCAGCTCAGCAAGGGATGCCTTGCTTCTCCGATACCATGAGAAGATGCATAGAAGCTTCCTAGCGAGTATGCCACTAACTGGGCATCAGTGCCGGATCTGAAGGTGACAACAGTCACAGGTCATACATACAACCGTAAGGGTCTGGCTAGGAGACACAAGTTAGAGTGTCATAATGCTTCAATTGTATTTGTAGAGAGAGTTAACAAAAAACAGGTCCACAACATAAATGCCTGCCATGGTGCACGGCGGGTGTCGCACGCGGCAGTGCAAGGTATATCCTAAAACTGCCCCCAAAACTATGTTTTGACCGTAACTCTGTGCAGACAAGTCAAAACGCTACGTTGTCTGAACCTAAACATACAAGATCTGAATCCGGACGCTATCACTAGTCACATGTATGCATCCGGCATCAAACGGTGGACACACAATGCAAAACATGCAAATTGGGCTCATGGATAGTCCACCAATGAAATCCTACAGGCTGTAGGAAAACTGTAGAAGGTCCGAGATAGCATCTCGGAAGCTGGAGCAGTCGTTGGTCAGCTTCGAGTGGGTGGTCCACCAGCTCCCGACAAGCGGGTGCCTCCTGGGTCCGCATCACGATCTGCATGGGCATGGACATGGCTGAGTGGTCACAGTAATCTGTACAACTTGACAAGAATGTCACAAATCACAACAATGCGTAGGTGAGAGAAACAAGGGAGCAAAGGGTCTGACCTCCAATATGGTGCTAGGTGGGGATTGAGCCTTGAGCAAGAGCAATCTAGCTTCTCACTCGCTCTTGGCTCCCTCCCCGACGAGCAACTGTTTTTCTCTATGAGACTCATCTCTTTTGGTGTGTGAACTTGACTCGGGTCAGTTCTCTAAGCTTTGGCTTTCTGCCCCTGCTGTGGTTCTTCCACCGCGTTCTCCCTTGTTGTGCCTTTCACTACGTATACCTAGCTAGCTAGAACGTACCAGTGTAAGAGCAATAGTGAAAGCGTGATCCACGTTCAATCGTAACCATGAGGTCCTGGATGAGGGTAAAGTGGCCACCGCCACCACCATTCTCGTCACCATCCCACATTAATTGCAATAGTGACTAGGAGCCCTCTGCTCTAACGATCACAATCGGCCATTGCAGCCCACACCTTGTTCCCTGTGAGGGCTTATATCCTTAGACCCATAGTTTCATCACATCCATGGGTTTTTTCATAGTGGCGTGACCCACGCAGTAGTTGCCGGCACTGCCGCTGGCTATTCTAGCCGGCGTCTTCGGCCACCTCTACTATCCTCGTGAACAGTAGCAAATTGTAATAGCAACTGTAGCAACACCCTCGGCAGCCACTGCCGCCATGATACCAGCAATACGCACAGCTGCCTTTTTGGCAGCAACATTCATGGCAACAAAATCTGCAATAGTAGCCACATTAGCTACAACAGTAGCCTCCGTAAAGGAGCAGCCGCAGCAGCAACTGCAGCCTTGAAAACATGTGTAGCAACAGCAGCAGTGGCAGCCTGAGCAGCGGTTGTAGCACCTGCATTGGCAACAGAAGCTATAGTAGTAGCCTTGTATCAGGATGACGAGTAGTTGCAACTATATCCTTTTCAAGAGAAGTAGCAGCAATAGCAGCTATAGTCGTGGCACCTGCAGCAGAAGCCCCAGGCCCACTTTTGGCAGCAACAACTACAACAATAACCACTATAGCAATGGCCCTAGAATAGGAGCAGATGCAATTGCAGCTGCAGCCCCGGCACTAGGAGCAATAGCAACAGCAGCTGTAGCCTTGGTAGCTACAACAATATCCGTCTTGGCAACCGTAGCAAGCATTACAATAGCATTCCCAGAATAGGAGCAGCCAAAACTGCAAATGCAACCTCTGGAATAGGAGCAGCAGTAACAAGAGCTATAGCCTACAGAGCTGGAGTAGCACCCACGTCAATAGTAGTAGCAGATGCGATAACTATAGCAATGGCAACAGCTGTGGCAACTATAGCAACAACAATATTGATTTCTGAGGCCCTAGGTAGCTGACATACTGTCACCACGTCCTTGCCACCTCGGTGGTAGAGGACGTCATGCTGGCGCACAACGAGCTCCCGGGTCCTGCAAGAAGTGGGACCCGGGAGCTCCTACTATGCGGAGTGCTACGCTCCGCATAGTAGGAGCGTAGCACTACTTTCCAGGCACGGTATCGTTGTGAAGCCGGTGGAGCATCGCTTGTGTCTGACCACTCCCCTCCATCACGACACTACCAAACTGTTCCTTCCATTCGTTATGGAAGGAACAGTTTATAAGCAGTATCGGCCCAAACCTGTGATAAACTATCACAGGTTTGGGCCAATCACCGACTTAATCATGTCATCCTGGGTTTTTTGCACCAAAAAAAACAAAAATGTGCAAGCCGGTCAACGTCGGCTGGTGGGGATAGCCCTTGCATACGCACTTTGGCAACAGAGTGCGTACGCAAAACTTGGCGCCCCTCTGACACTTCAACTTGTGGTTACAACCACGAGAGACAAAATCA
Source organism: Penium margaritaceum (assembly GCA_023375785.1). Taxonomy (NCBI): domain Eukaryota; kingdom Viridiplantae; phylum Streptophyta; class Zygnematophyceae; order Desmidiales; family Peniaceae; genus Penium; species Penium margaritaceum. The sequence continues at coordinate 101,870 of SZWC01004809.1, read as the reverse complement.
CCTCGTGTGTGCGCATGTTGACATGTCAACATGCACACACATGGGCGATTGACAACTTGATACTTCGAGTTGTCGAATAGCCGTGAGCTGTTGAGAGTCCGTGCACGGGTGTTGATAAGGAGTGGACGAATTCAAGGGTTGGGGGTCTTAGTGTAAGGGGCATAGGAGAATCACCCCAAATATTATGAAAGGCCCAAAATAGAGCGAATTTTAAGATCAGATAATTCCTTTTAAAGATTTCAATGAATACAGGGAACACTACGGTATGAGGTAAGACCGCCTCTTACATTATACAAGATACCTCAAGGGGGAGCGACTACTTTCCTGTGGAGGCTGCCACCACCAAGAGACTAGCCAGAATCAACAAATACGCTGTCTCACCGTCAGCAGTTTCAACTTGTGTAGCATTTGTTGTCATGGGCGCTACAACAACATCAGCACCTACCTTAGTAGCGAAGGCCAGTGCTTCACGCATCCCTGGAACCACCACAATAGGTCACGCCACCAAGGCCTACATTGATGCCGCTGTCGTTATCAAGCCCGTTGTAACAGTAGCAAATGACACTGGCAGATAGATCTCAGTTGCCGAAGCCGCCATTGCCTCCAGCATAGTAGTTGCAGCATTAGGCACAACTACCAATGTCAATGCGCCGGATAGCTACGGTCCAGAAAACGGGTCCCGACATTGGAGGCCGCCAACCGCTCTTGGTATTGCAACCAAGATAACATATCACCATCGAACGAGGGATCCACACTTTAGGTTTGTTCAGTTTGCAACCTCGCAAAGTCTGCATGAAGATCTTTCATGAAGGTCTTTTGACACTCTGTGAGGAGTCTCAAAGGCAAGAATCATGAATGGATGGATGCAGGGTACATGCTTTTATACTTATACAATTATACAAATTCTTCTGCTTACAGTGGCTCTGCAAGAGCCAACCTTAACCTATAGTCCTACTTGGCGCATCCTAAGACCGCCAAGTGTCATTCTCAAGGCAGGCTCTTTCAAGATTCTAAAAAGTAACCTGTCCCATTTTGGGCCACAAAGAAAACTGCGGCCATCGCAGGGCTTGAACCAGCGACCCATGAGCTCTGGTGCCTATCCCGACTAGGTCACAAAGCTGTGTTTCCTATAATGATCTGCAGGGGACATACCCATTGCGAGCAGTGCATTCCTGGCCCATCTCAGAACAGACCAAGGGGACGTAATCCATAGAGCAATGCATGCCTTGTCTATCCGTGCAACCAGCAAGCCAGGCAGCTAGGCAGTGGACAAGGTGCATACCATTCAATGAATTTCTCCCTTGCACCTTTGTCCATCTGTCCTTCGCTGGACTCAATCGATGCCTTGGGCCTCACCCTTCCTCTACCGCACTCCTCATGCTGAAGCCACAAATACTTGCATAGTGCAAGTCACTCTCCAACGGCTTGGTCATGCAATCAGTAAACATGCTCTTATTTTCATAGTGCTGCAAGTCTGCCACGTTATTCATGACAAGGTCATGTGAGTAGTGGTAACATATGCCAATGTGCTTTGTTTTCTAGAAGATGACCTCATCTTCAGCTGTTGAGATGGAGTTCATATTGTCCACATGTAAGACCATGGCATCCCTCTGTGGCACTCTCGTTTCGCCAAGCAAGCTACGCAGCCACTGAGTCTCCTTGCACAACTCGGACACAGCAACATACTGTGCCTCAGTGGTGGACACGGAGACACAATCCTCCTTCGTGCTAGCCTATGAGGCGGCAACACCATTCAAGATGCACACGTATCCAGAGGTGGATTTGCGGTCATGAAGATTTCCTCCCTAGTTGGTGTTGGTGTATCGCTTCAGGCGAAGGGGGTCCGTACCTTCTTGGCCTCCAAGGAGGAGACCCATGTGACACGTCTTTTACAGGTAGCACAAGATACTCTTGATCGCCTGCCAATCCCGTGGTTATGGGTTGGCTACAAACATGCTCACTTGTCCCACTGCATAGCAGATGCTGAGACGAGTCCCTACCATGGCATTTGTGATGCTATCCACGACGGACAGTCCCTCACTGGTGTATTTGGTTTGGTTGAGTTTGATGGTGCCTGCTGCTTGGTTACGGTGGATGGTGATCCCAAAGAAGTAGTTGAGAGGACCCATGTCCTTCATCTTGAACCTTTTGCTGAGGTCAAATACTAGCTCATCCAACAGCTTGAATGAAGACAAGCAGATGATCAGATCATCCACATACAGTGCAACCAGCATCAGTCCTCTCCCATCATCACACACATACATGTTCGGGTTATTCTCGCAATGGGCAAAGGAGAGACCGGTCATGAAACTGTCCATCTCTATGTACCAAATCCTGGGGGCATGTTTCAGCCAGTACAGCGCTCTCACCAACTTGCAGACCTTGTCCTTGGGATCTTTGATGCTTTTGGGCACTTCCCCTAGTACTTACTTGTTGAGCTTCCCATACAGGGAGCTCTCATAATGTCAATCTGGTGCATCTCTAGGTTCTTTGTGGTTGCAATGGCGAGGAGAGAGCGGATGGAGGTAAAAATCACAACGGGCGCAAACATCTTGTCGTACTTGGAACCCGGCGTTGAGAAAATCACTTAGCCACTACCCTCGCGTTGAATGTTTTGATGCTGTCGTCTTGCTTCTTCTTCACTCAGGGGACCCACTTGGATCCCACCACGTGGGCGTTGTCGGGTCTATCCACCAACATCCATGTGCCGTTCTCGTTAATGGACGTGAGTTCGCTTTCCAATGCCTCCTTCCACTTGACAGAATTTGGGCCATTTATCACCTCCACCACTCGTGATGGCTCTCCCTGAGCCAGGCACGACCAGCTAAGGCTGGTCCAATTGTCCTCATATCGCAAAGGTACTTCCTTTGGTCGCAAACTACATTGGGGTACTGGTGAGGCTTCTTGCTCTACTGCTGGTGCTATCACAAGTAGTGGTGTGTTTTCATTGTCGACGAAAGAGTCATCAGACTCCAAGTCAGACTCAAAAGCCTCGGACGCTTTGGTATCCGCGTCCATGTGAGATGTCACGTCATCCTGCACACTTGCTCTCCGATTCCCACCACCTGTTGGCAAACCGAGTTTTTGGGTACTTGGTTTCCGGACTCAAGCAACACTATCCACTCTCCCGCCTTGGAATCTTGGATTGGTTCTAGCAGCTCTCCCTTTTGAAGAGGTGCGTTTGTTGAGCTTGATGTCGCAGCTCCCCACAAGCTTGCCTGCTTCCTTGTCTCACAGCGGATAGGCTTTGTGTGACGTGTCATACCCAACCATGACACACTTCTTGCAACATGCATCGAGCTTGCCTCCACCTTCTCCCAATTGGATCTTCATCCATGCATTGGACCCAAACACCTTCAGATGAGAGGCGTGGAGTTTTTTTTCTGACCATACTTGGGGTCTTCAGCTGGTTTTCCTCCTCCTCTCCACGTTCCCGTAAGGTGGTTGCTGGTGTGAGACTCAAGAAGTAGCAGGCCATTGTTTCTGCTTCAGCCCAAAAGTGAGGTGGGAGCTTGGCGTCGGAGAGTATACTTCACACCATGTCAAGCAGGGTCTGGTTCATCCTCTTGGCCACGCCATTTCTTTGGGGGCTGTATGCATCGGAGAGCATGCTTCACACCATGCTAAGGTGATGGTGCCGTTGTGAGAAAATAGACTTGGTATCGTACCACCTTCTAAAGGGGTAGAGCTTTATCCTTTTGGGACTCGAGGGTCTTATCCAACATGGACAGAGCTATTCCTTGTCCCCTAGTCTGCCACGTGCGTGCACCCTACTTGAAGAAGCCGATGGAGCCGATGGAGCACATTGGAGCCGTCCGATTCTCATGTCCTTGTTGTACTAGTGTGCCCTACAAGACCACGCGCGAGTCGGTCTTGGAAGTGTGCCTTAGAACCAGAAGTGTGGGCCCGTAACCCTTTGTCAATGCGCCGGATAACAACGGCCTAGAAAACGGGTCCCGACATGGGAGGCTGCCAACTGCTCTTAGTATTTCAACCAAGACAATATATCACCCTTGAAGGAGGGATCCACACTTTAGGTTTGTTTGGTTTGCAACCTCACAGAGTCTGCATGATTGTCTTTAGTGTCTACCCTTGGTTGGACACTCTGTGAGGAGTCTCAAAGGCAAGAATTGTAAATGGACGCATGCAGGACACAGACTTTTATACTTGCAGAGTATTGCTAATCCTTTTGCTCATAGTGGATTTACAAGAACCAATCTCAACCTACATTCCTCTTTGGTGCGTCCCAAGACCGCCAAGTGTCATCCTCAACCCAAGTTCTAGTAAGCTTCCTAGAAGCATCGTGTCCCATTTTGGGCCACAAAGAAAAATGCGATTGTCGCAGGGTTTGAGCCCGCAACCCATGAGCTCCGGCGCCTGTCACAACTAGGCCAAAATGTTGTGTTTCCAATGATGATCTCCAGGGTACATACCCATTATGGGTAGTGCATTCCTGGCCTATCTCATAACAGACCAAGGGGACGTACTCCATAGAGCAGTGCATGCCTTGTCTTTCTGTGCATCCAGTCAGTTAGCCAGTGCACAAGGTGCATACAATTCAACACCTTCTTCATGCAAGAGGAGTCTCAGTCTGTGAAGGAGGCACTACAGCAAAAGGATGGGCCTGAGTGGGATGGAGCAATATAATATCAGCTTGCCTCCGACAAGGAGAACAACACTTGGGAGCTGGTTGACCAGGCGGAGGGCGCAAAAATCATCGGCTCCAAGTGGATCTTCCGGAAGAAGCTCACAAAGGAGTGGGAGATGGAGCGGTACAAGGCGCGACTGGTGGGAAGAGAGTATTCCCAGAGAAAAGGGGAGCACTACAACGAGACCTTTGCACCACTGGCCATGTTTGCCTCCATCCGCAATATCCTCGCGGTGGCAGCGACACACGACCATGAAATCCACCAAATGGACGTCAAAACTGCGTTCCTTAATGGCGACCCAGACAAAGAATTCTACATGGAGGTGGCAGAGGGGGTAGATGCGCTGTAGGGGAAGGTGTGCCAGCTTTGCAAGGTGCTCTATGGTCTGAAGCAAGCTCCACTCATGTGGTACCTGAAAATGGACAGTTTCATGGGTGAGATTGGCTTCAAGCACTGTGAGGCGGATCACAGAGTTTATGTGCATAAGTAGCCGGGGCTCCACCAAATTGTCCTCCTCTACATGGATGACCTCATCCTTGTGTCTTTGGATGACGGGCAGCTCAAGAGCTTGAAGAAACAGCTTAGCATCTGGTTCAAGATGACGGACATGGGCGAGCTTGACTATGACCTAGGCATCGCCATCAAGAGGGAGTGCAAAGCAAACACGCTGGAGATGGGGCAAGAAAGATATGTGCAGGAGGTGTTCTACCGCTACAACATGGAGGAGTGCAACCCCATCGGCATGGCTATGAAAACAACATGTGAGCTGAGCTCAAGCATGGGCCCGAGCACAGAGGAGGAGAAGGAGGACATGGCTGGAGTACCGTACCAGTCTGCAGTTAGCAGCATAATGCATGCCACGGTGGCGACGCGGCGTGATCTTCCCTTTGCCGAGGGACAAGTGAGCCGCTATGTTGCTGATCCGGAGCAGCTACATTGAGAATCCGGTAATTGAAGGCGATGACACAATCTCGACTTGTGCTCGTAGGGGGAGCTCAGAATGACTCCCTCGAACTGGTTGGCTACTCTGACGCTGACTGGACAAGTGATGTTGATGACCGCAAGTCAATATTGGGCTATGTTTTTGTGCTTCGTGGTAGAGCGGTGTCTTGGGCAAGCCGAAAACAAGATTGTGTGGTGTTTTATAGCACTGAGGTAGAGTACATCGCCCGTGGAAGCTGCAAAGGAGGCACTACGGCTGCGATGAATTCTCAAGGAGATTGGGGTGCCGCAAAAGAAGCCGACGTTGCTCAACAATGACAAAATGAGTGCCATCAGCCTTACCAAGAACCCTATGCTACACCGGAGGACCAAGCACATAGAGATCAGGCATCACTTTGCACGTGACCTTTCTGCAAACGATGACGTGGTGCTTGTGCACTGTGGCACAAAGCACATGCTTGCTGATGCCATGACAAAGGCGCAACCCAATGACAGGCATGATGCTACTTGCATGGAGTTTGAGCTTTCCTAAGCCTCTTGACTTGCAGGTTGAGTATGGACAACTGCCATGGGTGACGCGCAAGGGGGACATTATTGGAGAGATGCTCTTCACCACGACAGGAGTAAATCCAAAAATGAACACCAAAAAGACAAGCCTTAGTGGCTTAATGGTTAATTGTGTCCACCTCTAGAGGCACGGGCATAGGTTTATGTCCCACAAGAACAATTTCTGTCTTGCTTCAAGGGAGGTGAAAAATAGGTGCAAGGAAGCTAGCTCAACCTCTAGAGTTCCTCCTTATGTTTCTAGAAGCCTAGGGTAAGGTCCAGGAAGGTGTCACACCTTCTAGAAGGGATGACTTGTACTACAAGGCATCTAGAGGTGTCATGGTCTTCTAGAAACCTTCCCTCCTAGAAGCAAGCTGAGGAATCTAGGAAGGGGCAGAAGCTTCTAGAGGAGGGAAGGGATGCCTTCCTAGGTGGGAAAAAGGACAGCCTACCAAGGGACACTCTTGAAGCCATAGAATCTGCTAGGAAGCTTCCAATCTGGCATGCTCTGGTGTTCTGGAAAGTGTAGATAAGTGGCTACAAAAAGCCACTACTTTTTAGCCCTGAGAAAGAGTTTATTCCCATTCTATTGAGGCCAAAGCTATTACCTCACTCTCTGACCACTTTTTTGCCATCCTTGGAACCAGTTGCCTCCACAATTTCAGTCTCTCCAAAAACAGCTGGTTGTGTGAGCCAGCCACTGCTAGGGACCCTCCAAGGTGCACACTCACCCTCAAGCCAACATGCCTGCCTCGAGGCGGGCTTGAGTCAGATCCGCTATTTTTGGCGGTTGCTCGTCTTCTGTGCTTTGTTGCTACTCTAAATCATTGGGGCCGATGAGGCTGGAGATTCTGCTTACTACGACCGTTGTGAAAGGTGCATTTGATTCCGTTGCATACCCCTACCGCTCATAATCTCCTACGGCGATGGTGCCTTTGTGAGAAAATGGACTCACGGTTGTACCACCTTTGAAAGAGGTAGAGGTTTATCCCGTTGGGGCTCGAGGGTCTTGTCCAACATGGACAGAGCTATTCTTCTTCCCCTAATCCGCCATGTACTTGCAACCTACCTGAAGAAGCCGATGGAGCAAGTGGAGCAGATGGGAGCCGTGTGATCTTGTTGTCCCTATTGTACCTGTGCGCCTTGCAAGACCACACGCGATTTGGTCTTTGAAGCGTACCTTAAAAAAAGCCTTGTGGGCCCATAACCCTTTGTCAATGTGCAGGATAGCAACGGTCTAGAAAATGGGTCCCAGCATGGGAGGCCGCCAACTGCTCTTGGTAAAAAAAGCAAGATAACATATCACCATTGAACAAGGGATCCAAACTTTAGGCTTTTTCTGTTTGCAACCTCACAAAGTCTGCATGAAGGTCTTTTGTGTCTATCCTTGGTTGGACAATCTGTGAGGAGTCTTAAAGGCAAGAAATGTAAATGGATGCATGTAGGATACATGATTTTATACTTGAAGAGCTTTGCTCATGCTTCTGCTCGCAGTGGCTCTGAAGTACCCAACCTCAACCTACAGTCGTACTTGGCGCGTCTTGAGACCGCCAAGTGTCATCCTCAACGCAAGCTCTTGTAAGATTCCAAGAAGCTTCTTGTCCCATTTTGGGCCACAAAGAAAACTGCGACCATTTCGAGGTTTGAACCCGTGACCCATGAGCTCCGATGCGTGTTCCAACTAGGCCACAAAGGTGTGTTTCTTATGATGATCTGCAGGCAACACACCCATTATGGTCAGTTCATTCAGGCGTATCTCAGAATAAACCAAGGGGATGTACTCCACAGCGCAGTGCATGCCTTGTCTGCTAGCATGTAACCATCATGCTAGCCAGTGGACAAGGTGCATATCATGCAACAGACACCACTGTAGCTATTTCCATGTCTGTAGGCTAAACAGATGCATATGCATTTTTTACATCATCAGGTGTCATCAGTCTATTGACACCTACTATGTTTATTGCTGGTGTGATTACAACTCTAGGCGTACTGTCGGTTGCTGGTGCTCTTGCCCTTCTGGCTCAAAGTGTCACCACGGTTTATGTTCTCTTTGTCACCATGCCTGTTGACGATGAGTCCATCATGTTAGACTTGCACCGCTAGCTCAATCGCACTCTTGAAGCACAGTGCACAGATGAGGATCACCTCAAGCTAACAGAGGACAACTATGCTGTCTTTGCTAATGAGGTCACTACCATTGTCCTCAAGTGGTTGCTGATTGCATTTTCTCTTACTACCATTGGTTCCATTGCCGGTACCAGTTCTGGTGCAACATCCACTTTTGCCACCATTAACACCTCTACTGCCGCTGTTGTTGTTGGCATGCCTGCTTCTGCTCCAGTATTCGCCTTGCCGCATAAACATGAATCCTTCTCACAACCACCCATCCTATCTCCAGGCCTTGCCTTGTCCTTCTAGAAGCACACTTTAGTGCTTGGGCTCAAGGCGAGCATCTCTAAGAGTACTATTTCACCTCTAATCATGCTACAGACCCTCCCTTCACCCTTGTTCCTCCTAACACTGCTCGTTCTATACGCGCTCTTATCCTTGCTGCGTCCAAGCACCTCATGGATGAATTTGGCACGTTTGATGCCAATCCCTTTTTTTGGAAACCCTTTTGATCTCATTGGTGCTTAGCCATGCTTTGCAGCCACACCACCATTATTGGTCAGGCGGCACAGAGCGCTATCACTGTCCAGTTCTACACGCTTCTAATGTGTACCAATGAGACCACTGATGCCTACTCAGCTCTTGGCCTGAAGCTCCTCTGCCAGCTTGGTGAGGATGCGCCTAGGCAGCTCTCAACTGTTCTTAGAATGGTCAACGTGCTCATACCTGAGCTGTCCAACCTTCCCTACGACGTCAAAGCAGATGAGTTGCAGCAACTTGCTTCTCACCGAGTGCCACAAGAGACTCACCAAGATGGCGATGCGCTTTGGAACTTCACAGTCAAACTGCCTGAGGCGACGGTATAGAAAATGGGTTCCGACACAATGGTTCCCGCCGACCGCTCTTGGTATTGCAACCAAGAGGAGATTTCACCCTCAGAGCCAAGGTTCTACACTGAGGAGTTCATAGGAATCACTTCGTTGCATTGTGTCCTTAGCACCTCGTCACTTTCGCGCGAGGAGCGAATTCCTAGGGCTTAGACCAACCAATCCTTCTTCAGTGTCTGCCTTTGGTGGACAACTCTGTTAGGAGTCTCAAAGGTAAGAACTATACTCGATGACAGGCAACTGACAGGTTCTTATAGTCCTAGAGCCAGCCTCCAGCCTAGGCGCGCAGTGGCTCCTTGGATGAGCCACTTTGGGTGCAATCTGGATTGCATCATCCCCCTTACCTACATGGCACTCCCTGTGACTGCCAAGTGGCGCCAGCCACCAGGTTGGACCTTGGAATGTTCTAAGATGTCTCTTAGAACCTTCCTGTACCCCTTTTGGTCACAAAGAAAATTAGTCACTGGGCTGGGATTTGACCCGGTGACCTCTCGCCCTAGAGACTAACTCAAGAACGCCTTAGCCACAAGGAGTTGTCCTAGGTAGTGTTTTCTGGCTATACCATCCACTTTAGACCAAGGGTACTTGCTCCAAAGGAGTAGTACATGCCTTGTCTATCTGGACCAGACTTAGGGGATTTACTCCAAGGGAGCAATACATGCCTAGTTTGTCCTGTGCCTATCCAAATGTCAGCTATGGACAAGGAGCATATCAGGTCAACATTCACTACTGAGCCCCTTGCTGCTTGGCCGACCAGTCTGTAGAACAATCAGCTTCATTGCACTACTGTCACAAGAGTTGCAGCCCTTACCACCGTTCATTGCTTCATCCTTCGCATCCTTTTCTTTGTCCTCTTTATCCACATTCATCACAGCCTCTGCTCTTCCCTCCTAGGGCCACGGCTATGGCTGGGGCTCATCTCCTCGTCCTGTGCTCCCGGATTTGTGGTCTACAAGAACTGTGGTTCCACCATGAGCTTTGCGCATGCATGTCCTTCTCCGTCAGATGACCTTTGCCTTACCCGCACCATGTGTGCCCAGTGGGCCCACACCTTTGGTACCTCCATTGCACCTACATCCTGTCAAGATGAGATCCGCATGGTGCGGTCCCGACGTTGGTCTGATAGGCTCTATCGGTTCACGTCTACTGTTTTGGGCGAATCTGAGACTCAGCGTGAGCTTTCTAGTCGCCTCACGCTATGTGAGCAGGAATTTAGAGACGGTCAGTTTTCGAAGGTAATAACGTCGTTTTGAGTTAGTTTTTGAACATGGACATGATAACAACATTTATAGGGCTAGTCATGAGCTATCCAACGTACCAAACTGTGTACAATTCGGCCAAACATAGCTCAAGTTATACTTGCCGAAGCGCAGGTCTCACCCACCACAGAAGCCTGACGCCGCCATTCGCCGTGGCGCCTTTCTTCACGTGCGAAGCGCCTTTCCCAAGGCGCATATCCCAATGCACATGGTATGGGGGTCCCCTGCACTGTTTCCACGCACCTTACCCACTTTTGGGCCATGTTTGGTGATGGGGTGTGACGAGGTTAAAAACCTGTACGCGGACCTGCAGTCAGAATTTTGACCGTCCCTGAGTAACAAAACGTACTACTGAGTTTCGGACGCCGAGCCAGATTTTTGGCTAAGTCCCTCAGTAACAACCTGCACTACTGGATCCGGTGGATGATCCGCCGGATCAGGTGGATCATCCACCGGACGCCTCGGCAGGCCTATCGGAGCAACTTCTCCAGATGGTAATTTTGTTACTCGATCCGGTCGATTATCGACCGGATTTCGAGTCGCAGCCGGCTCCCAGAGCTGCTGCGCACAACCCAACTTTGGAATGCCATATCTCCCTCGATACTTGTCCGATTCCGGCGAAACAACTTCCACCGGATTCAGGAATTCGTCAAATTTAAGGGGCAATCCTTCATTTTAGGATCCAAGCAATCTTAGAGTTGCCAGATCCGCCGGAGCGGCGTTTCCAATTTCTGGCGGCTCGTTGGCGCATCCCGGCGCCGCACTTGGGCTTGCGGAGGGGCAAGTATTCAACATTCTCCCCCTTGCACCTGCCATGCCCGCTGCTCTTGCTTTCTCGCACTCATCTTTCGCTGCGCCCTCCAGCCCATCATAGCTGGTCATCCCAAGTCCGGCCACGCTCATCGCGTGCCGGTCCGCGGGTTGCGCCTTGGTCAAGCAATCCGCAAGCATGTTGTGCGTGGTGCAGTGCTGCAGCACCACCTGCCCCTTCTCGACCATGTCCCGTGCGTAGTGATAACGCAGGTCGATGTGCTTCGTCCTCCTGTGCTGCGTCGGGTTGTTGGTCAGCAAGATGGAGCCGGTGTTGTCCTCTTGCACCACCGTAGGCTCCGGCTGCGGCACGCCCAGCTCCCCAAGAAACCTGTGGAGCCACACCGGCTCCTTGACCGCCTTGGCCAGTGCGATGTACTCACCCTCCACTGTGGAGGTGGCGACGCAGTCCTACTTCATGTTGCACCACGAGACGGCTGCACCAGCGAGGAAGAACACGTATCTGGATGTGGACTCCCGCTTGTCCACATCGCCAGCGTAGTCTGCATCCGTGTAGCAGACCAGACGCAAGGGGTCCGCCCGCCCCTTGCCGTCGAACCTCAGGCGCGCGTGCCGCGTCGCCTGCAGGTAGCAGAGGATGCGCTTGACCGCCTGCAAGTGTAGTGGCCCTGGATCGGCCACGCACCTTCTCACTTGGCCCACCGCGTAGGCCAGGTCCTGTCGAGTCGCCACCATGGCGTACATGAGGTTGCCCACCGCCGATTGGTAAGGCACCCCTGCCATATCCTCTCGCTCTTCTTTTGTTTGCGGGGCCATTGCGGCACTCAGTTCATAGGTCGTGGAGACAGGACTGCACACTGGTTTGCAGTCCTCCATGCCGTACCGCTTCAGCACCTCGGCCACGTATTTGGCCTGCCCCAGCTCAATCGTGCGCATCCTCTGGTTCCGCGTAATGCTCACCCCGAGGTAGAACTCCAGCTCCCCCATGTCCGACATCTAGAACCTGCTGCTTGGTTGCTCTTTCAGCTGCTGTAGGCTCGGCAGGTCTGAGGAGCACAAGATCAGATCGTCCATGTAGAGTGCAACAATCTGATGGAGCTTCTTGCTGCGCCGCACATACACACTGTGATCCGCCTCACAGCGCTTGAAGCGGAGTTGTGCCATGAAGCTCTCCATCTGTTGGTACCAGAATCGGGACGACTGTTTTAGCCCGTACAAGGACTTCGGCAGCTTGCACACCTTCCCCTTCGGCGCCTCCAACCCCCTCCGGCACCTCCATGTAGATTTCTTTGTCGATGATGCCGTTGAGGAAGGCCGTCTCTACGTCCATTTGGTGGAGCTCCATGTCCTTCGCGGCTGCCACCGCAAGGATCGCCCGGATGCTTGTGAACTTGGCGACGGGGGCGAACGTCTCATCGTAGTGTTTGCCCTTACGCTGTGCG
>SZWC01004809.1:71656-89205 GCA_023375785.1 Penium margaritaceum | reverse complement strand
TACGTCCATTTGGTGGAGCTCCATGTCCTTCGCGGCTGCCACCGCAAGGATCGCCCGGATGCTTGTGAACTTGGCGACGGGGGCGAACGTCTCATCGTAGTGTTTGCCCTTACGCTGTGCGGACCCCTTCGCCACGAGCCGCGCCTTGTACTTGTCAACCACACCTTCCTTCGTGAACTTGGTCTTGAAGACCCATTTGGAGCCGATGACCTTGGCGTTTTTTGGCCTGTCAACCAGCTGCCACGTGTCGTTTTCAGCAATGGACGCCAACTCCGACTTGATGGCGGCGTCCCACTGCTCCCCCTCAGGCCGCGCAAGCGCCTCTTGCACGGTCGTCGGTTCCATTGATGCAGCCAGCATGCACCGCGTCACGCCGATCCATCGACCGGTGCCTGCGTCGAAACGCTTCCCTGCTCTCCGCTGCCTCCCGCTGCGGCGCGGCAGTCTTGGCGGCGTCTCGCCGCTCTACTGCGATCCCTCCGACTCAGCCCGCTCCGGTGAATCATCGACCCGACGACTTCCCAAGGATTCTTCCCGCTCCGGTGAACCATCAACCGGACAGGCGGCACGTCCGGAGTATTTTTCTCCGACGCTCGACGCGAACTCCGCCGGGAGTGCGCGCTTCGACACCCGCGGTGCCTCCTTCGACGGATCATTCGGCCGGATCTCCAGCCCAACTGCATCATCGTCGTAGTCCTCCGCGTCTGCTGCTACACTTGCTGCACCGCCGCGCTCCGACGTTGCATCATCGACCTCCGTATCCGCCGGCTCCTTCTCGTAGTCAAGGAGCTGGAACCACTCCCCCTGTTTTGTAGTGTTCCCGACGCTCATGTCGTTGCTGCTGCTGTTGAAGCTCTACTGCTCGTCAAAGTCGATGTCACGGCTGCGGATGATCTCTTGCGTGTGCGGGTCCCAAAGCTGGTACGCCTTTTGCGCACTCTCGTAGGCGAGGAACAAGCACGGCTTCGCCTGTGGTTCCAGCTTGCTGTCGCGTCATTGCGCCGCCTGCACCATCGCGTGCGCCTTGCACCTGAACACCTTCAGGTGCGCCACGTCTGGCTTGCGCCCGCTCCAAACCTCCTGCGGTGTCTTCCAGCCGCCCTTACCCTTCAGCACCGCTGTTGGGGTGAGGTTGATGAAGTAGCTCGCTGTACGCATAGCCTCTACCCAGAACCCTTACTGCAACCCCGCATCCACAAGCATGGTCCGCACCATGTTAGCAGTGTCTGGTTCGCCTGCTCCGCCACTCCGTTGGACTGTGGCGAGTACGGCGTAGTGGGTTCCCACTTGATTCCCTGATGTTTCCTCCACCCGCTGCAGCCCACGTACTCTCTGCCATTGTCGTTGCGTAGCGCTCTGACCTTCCGGCCAGTCTGCCTCTCCACCATTGCGACGTACTCCTTCAGCCAGTCCAGGAGTTTGCCCTTCATGAAGTACACGCAGAGTTTTTTGCTGCAGTCGTCAATGAAAGTGACGACGTATCTCAAGCCGCCGTTTGATGGCGTTTTGAATGGTCCGCACACATCGCTGTGCACGACCTCCAGCAGGTCCTTTGCGCGAGCCTCATTCTCATTGAACGGCTTGCGCCGCGCTTTGCCCAAAATGCAAGGCTCGTACTTTTTGTGCGCTTCTGCATCTGCTGTCGCGTCTGCGCCATCGATGACAAGGCCACGTACCATGTCGCGCTTTGGCATCTCCTTAACGGTTGCGGGCGCCAAATGCCCCAACCGTCGGTGCCAGAGCTCTAGATCAGCGCTTCCTCCCTTGGCCATGTTGACGACGCACTTCTGTGAATCCGCTGCGTCGGATGCCGCGGGGACCACCTTGGTCTCCACAATGTAGAGACCGCCCTCGCGCTTTGCCTCCAGCATGACCTCGCCATCGCCGTCAATGCGCACCATTGCGCCTTTCCTGCGGAAGAGCACCTCATATCCCTTGTCTGTAAAGCGGCTAACCCTCAGGATGTCAGCCAGGCCGGGGACGTGCTGCACATCACGGATTGTGCACAGCTCCTTCTTACCGCCCACCACGACTTCCTCCTCCACGTCGCCTTCGCCGGCCGCCGGCTCGACTTTTTCGTTAGCGACCACCATTGACTTGGAGGACTTCTCGTAGGTGACGAACCCCACCTTCTCGACTTGGGTGTGCTCCTCGGCCTCGGAATCTAGGCACCGCCTGTTGGCCTTCTTGGGGAGGTGGCTCTTATTGCCGTTGAGGAGCGACCTGCCCTTGCTGTTTTTGCCGTCGATCTTCGCCTCCTCCGGGCACTCATGGGCCTAGTGGCCCTCTTTGCCGCAATTGCGGCACACACCTTTCTTGGCGCCCTTCTTGCCGCTGCCCATTCCGCCATTTCCTCGGCCCCCGCTTCCGCCACCCCCCATTTTGGTGACAAGGGCCGATGAGGAAGACGAGCACTCCCCGCAGCTCCGTCGCTGCGCCTCGTTGTGGATGTACTCTGCGACCGCGCCATAGGTGAGCTTGTCCTCCGACCATCCTCCGAGGACAGTGATGAGTGGGCCCCAACTTTCAGGTAGGGCCATGAGGAGAGCCATTGCCTACAGCTACGTGTCGATCTTCCACCCCACATCGTTGCATTGCGAGGCGAGCGACTCGATCTGCTGCATGGCAGAGATGACATCATCTCCCTCCTCGATTCTCACCGTGAGGAGCCGCTTCATCGCGAAGATTGTTCGTGAGCGACTTGGATTGGTGGATGGCACAGAGATTTTGCCAAGCTTCGGCTGCCAGCTTGCCGCCTTGGAAGTAGCCCTACTGCGACTCGGCCGTCCCAGACACCAGGAGCATGAACGCCTCCGTGTTCTTCTTTTTGAAGGCCTGCTTCCCCGCGTATGTAGCAGTCACCTCTGTGAGCACCTCCTTTCCCAACATGATGTCCAGCAGCCCCTTATGCGAGAGGTGCAGTTAGAACTGCTACCTCCATAGCCTGAAGTCCGGGCCGCCCGCATACTTCTGAATGGGCTGCGTCTCCTTCTGCGCCATGTGCGCAGCTGCTACTTCGACGAATTCTCAGAACTTCACGGCGACGTCCAAAATGACGATCCCGTGCGCTGCGGAAGACGTGAACGTTGGAGGGTATCAGACCCGTGGGCCCATAACCCTTTGTCAGGATGAGATCCGCGTGGTGCGGTCCCGACGTTGGTCTGATAGGCTCTATTGGTTCACGTCTACTATTTTGGGCGAATCTGAGACTGAGCGTGAGCTTTCTGGTCGCCTCACGCTATGTGAGCAGGAATTTAGAGACAGTCAGTTTTCGAAGGTAATAACGTCGTTTTGAGTTAGTTTTTGAACATTGACATGATAACAACATTTATAGGGCTATTCATGAGCTATCCAACGCATCAAACCGCGCGCAATTTGGCCAAGAATAGTTCAAGTTATACTTGCCGAAGCGCAGGTCTCACCCACCACAGAAGCCTGACGCCGCCACTCGCCGTGGCGCCTTTCTTCACGTGCGAAGCGCCTTTCCCAAGGCGCATATCCCATTGCACATGGTATGGGGGTCCCCTGCACTGTTTCCACGCACCCTACCCACTTTTGGGCCGCGTTTGGTGATGGGTGTGATGAGGTTCAAAACGTGTCCGCGGACCTGCAGTCAGAATTTTGACCGTCCCTGAGTAACAAAACGTACTACTGAGTTTCGGACGCCGAGCCAGATTTTTGGCTAAGTCCCTCAGTAACAACCTGCACTACTGGATCCGGTGGATGATCCGCCGGATCAGGTGGATCATCCACCGGACGCCTCGGCAGGCCTATCGGAGCAATTTCTCCAGATGGTAATTTTGTTACTNGCGTTTGGTGATGGGGTGTGACGAGGTTCAAAACCTGTCCGCGGACCTGCAGTCAGAATTTTGACCGTCCCTGAGTAACAAAACGTACTACTGAGTTTCGGACGCCGAGCCAGATTTTTGGCTAAGTCCCTCAGTAACAACCTGCACTACTGGATCCGGTGGATGATCTGCCGGATCAGGTGGATCATCCACCGGACGCCTCGGCAGGCCTATCGGAGCAATTTCTCCTAATGGTAACTTTGTTACTCGATCCGGTCGATTATCGACCGGATTTCGAGTCGCAGCCGGCTCCCAGAGCTGCTGCGCACAACCCAACTTTGGAAGGCCATATCTCCCTCAATACTTGTCCGATTCCGGCGAAACAACTTCCACCGGATTCAAGGATTCGTCAAATTTTAGGGCAATCCTTCATTTTAGGATCCGAGCAATCTTCGATTCGCCAGATCCGCCAGAGCGGCGTTTCCAATTTCTGGCGGCTCGTCGGCGCCTCCCGGCGCCGCACTTGGGCATGCGGAGGGGCAATTTTTTAACAAATTTTCAACTTCTCCGTCGGATGACCTTTGCCTTACCCGCACCATGTGTGCCTCGTGGGCCCACA
Organism: Penium margaritaceum; assembly: GCA_023375785.1. NCBI lineage: Eukaryota > Viridiplantae > Streptophyta > Zygnematophyceae > Desmidiales > Peniaceae > Penium > Penium margaritaceum. The sequence goes on along the minus strand of SZWC01004809.1, from coordinate 84,798 downwards.
CCTTTGGTACCTCCATTGCACCTACATCCTCCTCCCACGATGTTTCCTCATCCCCATCGACTACCACAACCCCCACATAGGCTTAGTTTACCAGTAGGATTCCATCTGGTCCTCCTCTGATTCCATATCCTTGGGACTGGCCACCTTTTTATGGTGCACCGTCCTACGTGGCTCCTCCCTCCATCATCTTCACCACTCTGATGTGGCTCTCTCCTCCTCAGTTGCCTCGATTCCAGGTCCGATGGCGTCTGTCACGGGTTATGGTGAGCGTCAGCTGGAGCGCTCTCTTCTTTAGCTCCTCCACCTTCGTGATCAAGGAGGTGAGGGTGTTGCTTTGTTGGCCAGTGGTCCTGCGTGTTAGACTGACTCCGTCCCAAGGTGGTGATTGTACTGGTTATATCCATGGGTTGTTGTGTCCCCTTGTGCCATGGATTCAGCACTGGCAGTCTGTTGTTCTTCCATGTTGTCTTGCTACTTGGGCACTGTCTGCCTCTCATATGGTTCCTTTTGTCACTTTTGTGATGTGTGGTATTCTTTCCCTCATGCGTATGTCAGGTGGCTTCTAGATCATGGATTCTAGGGCCACCCATCACATGACGTCTGTTCGTTCCTCATTCATTTTCCTCGAGCCCCGCTAGATCTGTTCACTTCGTGTGCATTGGGTTGGGTCAGTTGCTTCCTGTTTTGAGCGTTGGTGACACTCGTTTCATGGGCCCCATCGGTGCTCCATTAGTTCTTAATATGCTATATGTCTCTTCCTTTGAGCTCAGCTTGCTTTTGGTGTAGTCTCTAGATGATCAAATCATGGATTTGTTTGCCATTCAAGGTGTTGGCACAGTGAGTCTGCGTCCTTCTAGTCGTGTCATCTTGCATGGTGTCAAATGTAAGATGCTTTATCGTATACCTCTTTTCTCCTCTCCTATCACCTCTTTTGGCACTACACTCGTCCATGTTGCTCTTTCTCCTGATTGTGTTCACCTGTTGCACCAATGTCTTATCCACGTGTACACCGATGAAATCTCTAGCATGATTTTCCTTCGACCGGCTGTGGGGTTGTCACCCTCCATCATCCATTCTACCTGTCCCGACGACTGTCTTAACAGTTCCCATGGAAAAATGTATCACTCCCCTTTCTCTCTGACACTAAATCCTAGTCCAGTAATCCCCTTGATCGTGTTCATGCTGATGTCATGGGTCCCCTTTCCCATGACCTCCTTGGGGATGTTGGTTGTTACCTTTTGTGTCTCACCAATGAATTTTCTCACTCCTGCTGGGTTTTTGCTCTCCATTCCAAGCGTAACTTCTGCTCTACCATTGCTTGCTTAGGCTGAGTGAGCCTATGAGCACCCCCTACACATCCTTTGTAGTGACCGTGGTGATGAGTTCCTTGGGCCCACCATATGCCTTCTCGTATCCAAGGGAGTATTTCTAGAGACCTCTGTTCTTTGCATTCTCCAACAAAATGTGATCTACAAGAGCTGGAACCGTATCCTAGTTGATGGTGTACGTACCCTCTTGTCTAAGTGTGGCTTGCCTCCACTCTTTGCATTTGCGTCCCCTACGGGCCTCTTCCTCTTACAGTTATGCCTTTTGAGCATTGGTCTAGCACCCATGCGGACCTTCACCTTGCTCGGGTCTGGGATAGCAATTCCTCCTTCTGGTCGCCTGATGACCTATGTGACGTCAAAATCTCCCCTCGAGGCAGTCTTTGTCCTTTCTGGGATGTCACTTCTTGGTCCAAAGTTTGGAATTTTTGGGATCCCGTGCGTCAGGATTGTTGGAGTAATGCTCCTCACCATGGCAGGAGTGACTCCAAAAAGGAACACCAAAAAGACAAGCCAAGGTGGCTTAGTGGTTAATTGTCTCCAACTCTGGAGGCAGGGGCCCGGGTTCAAGTCCCACAAGATGAATTTCTGCCCTGCCTCAAGAGAGGTGGAAAATAGATGCGAGAAAGCTAGCTCAACCTCTAGAGTTTCTCCTTAAGGTTCTAGAAGGTCATGTGAGGGTCCAGGAAGGTGGCACACCTTCTAGAAGGGGTGACTTGTCCTACAAGGTATCTAGAGGTGTCTTGGTCTTCTTGATACCTTCCCTCCTACTAGAAGCAAGCTGAGGAATCTAGGAAGGGGCAGAAGCTTCTAGAGGAAGGAAGGGATGCCTTCCTAGATGGGAAAAGAACAGCCTACCAAGGGCCACTCTAGAAGCCATAGAATCTGCTAGGAAGCTCCAAATCTGGCATGGTTTGGTGTTCTGGAAAGCTTAGATCAGTGGCTATAAAATGCCACTGCTTTTGAGCCTTGATCAATGTTCATTCCCAGTAATTTCAGGCCAAAACTATTGCCTCACTCTCTCATCAGTTTTCAGCCATCCTTGGAACCAGTTGCCTCCACAGTTTTAGTCTCTCCAAAAACAGTTGGTGGTGTGAACCAGCCACTGCTAGGGAGCCTGCAGGGTGCACACTCACCCTCAGGCCAACAAGGATGTCATCGAGTTTTGTGATGCATTGATCTTTGAGGCCATCTTCCTTTGTGACCTTGGCCGCCTCTCACCTTCTGTCTGTCTTCTTGAGCTTTCTTTACTGGGGGGGTTTGTCGGTCTCGTTGCTCCTACGGTTCCTTTGGTCGCGACTCCGCATCCTCCACACTTGAATCTCCCTCAGTCATCAGGCTCTACATCCACACATGTCTCACTGTCCCTTCCCTCCATGTCATCCAACACGGGCATGTTGACCACATCTGCCTCCCCAATCACGTCCTCGTCTGCCCCTGTGTCTCTCCGGCCATTATGTCTGCCCTTGCATCCACTTCCCCAACTTCATCCAGTCCGAACGCCCCTGTTGTGTCAACAAACAATATGGGGAGACTTATCTCTGTCCACTCAGCCCACCCAGCCTACATCCGTCTCACCCTTCATCCGCGGCGGGTGCCTCTACACGCTCCCTTAGCACACCTCCCGTGTCTCTATAACGTCTTTCTGTCCTTCTTGGTCACAGGCTATGTAGCCCCTTCCAGTGCCATCAAGCATGGATGCACTCGGCTTGGACAGTGGTGTTTTTCATCCCAGTTCTACCCTAGGCTTTGCGTTGCTCACCACCGAGTATGCACATGCCGTGGCTACTACTACCCCTAACAAAGTTATTGAGTGTCATATTGTGAATAGCACTGTACCTCTTGCTCTTGAGCCTACCACGGTTCTTTGGACACACATGGCTCCCGATGCACAACACTAGGACGCTGCCATGCGTGCCGAGATGAAGGCTCTTGACGATCATGATGTGTATGACCTGGTTGATCTACTACCAAAGCGCAGAGTCATCAGTATACTGTGAGCCTTTTGAGGCAAGTAAAAGCCTGATGGGACGCTTGGCATGTACAAGGCGTGCCTCACTACAAAGTGCTTCTTCCAAGTCCCTGGCACTGACTTTGATGAGACGTTTGCGCCTGTGGGCCGTTACACTATAGCTTGAGTGTTACTTAGTCTTATAGTTTGGCATGATTGGGAGCTAGAACAGATGGATGTCAATGCCTCCCAGTATGGACAGCTAGCTGAGGAAGTCTACATGGTCTGGCCTGTTGGGTTCTTTGTTGGCACTGACAGATTTTGGCAACTGCGGAAAGCCCTCTATGGCTTGAAGCACTCACCCAATGTTGGAATCAAGAGATCGCATCGAATACTCACAGGGACGAATACCAACAACAGTGTTGACATTAGAACCTCCAGGATCTTCTGGTACATTCCAATTTCCTTTTTCAATAATATAGCTCCTGATCTGGTGAGGTGCAGCAACCGCAGTTGCACTTGTCACTTCATACACACACAGTCACTTGTGCTCAAGATACACTTACACATGTGCTCTGATAAACTGAACTGAGAGAATAAACACACTGTTTGTCTGAAGAGCTTTCACATGGTCCAACTCTTGCTTGAAATGATGAAGTACAGACAATTCAATAGGAAATACAAACCTACAACTGCTTTTATGACTACACTAGCTATCAACATGAAAACACAAGTTCCAGGTAGTCCGGTGACTTGTGTCTGGCGTTACCCCAGTCACATGGTCATCCGGACGCCGCTTGATGACTCCTAGTCATCGGCAGACCGAGGTTGGCGGATGCCCAGTGCCCTCGGTGCCATACACGGACAAGATCGTCCGAATCTGCGGCAACCTTCTTTTACGCCGTACATCCACCGCTTGATGCTAGAGAGGAGCTCCCACTCAAACTCTCAAGTCATCAACAGTAGAGATGATATCTTGGTCTTCAGGACGGTCCTCTGCTCTCCAATTGTTCATGTAAAGTCTTTAATCCAGTGAACCAAGGATCAAGCGAGATCCAGCGATCTCACTCAATCCTTGACCGTCAGTAGCCATGTCTTCTTTTCCAGCCATGTCAGCAGTTTTGCAATGTTTTTTGTGTTGCTTCCTGTTTGCAACTGTAGTGCAAAGAGCCTGCTTTGAATTTTCACAGGAACTATGCCCTGTTGTACTGTCACGATGAGTATGGGCATAAAGTAGGCCACATTTCCAACATTCCCTCCATTGTGCCTCAATATCAAGACGAATTTTGCGCACAATGTGGAGCAGATGCTCGCCGAGGAGAGAGGTCCTTAGAAACAAGGAGATTGAGGCATGAAAGTCACACGTAGCAAAGCCGAGTGCGGCGCCGGGAGGCGACGACGAGACGCCATAGAGAGGAAATTCCTTGTCGTTGGATCTGGTGAATCAAGGATTGCTCGCATCCTAAACTAGAGGATTGCCCGTGAAAGTTGACAAGTCGCTGAATCCGATGGAAGTTGTTTTGCCGGAATCGGACTGGTAACGAGGGAGATGGGCTTCCAAAGCGGGGGTGTGTGCGGTGGCTCTGGGAGCTGGCCGCGGTTTGACTGCCGGTGAATAATTGACCGGAACGAGTAACAAAGTGCCAGCTGGGGATTTTGCTCCAGAAGGACTGCCGAGGCGTCCGGTGGATCATTTGCCGGATTGCAGTAGTGCAGTTTTGTTACAGATGGAAGCCAAAATCCTGGCTCGGAGTCCGAAACTCAGTAGTACAGTTAGTTACTCGGGGATTTAGTCAAAAATCCGAGTGCAGGTCCGCGAACAGGTTTTGAACCACATCAATCTCCATCACCGAACTCGATGATTATCACATCAAAACAGATCCCTAAGGCGCGAGGGGCACCGCTACTATGTGTAGGGACATCTGTGCCTACAGAATGACGTTTTGATGGGTCCTTCTATGTGTGAAGGCGCCTCGGCGGGTGACATGGTGCGCGTGGCTGACTGAGCAGCAGGTTTGGGGTGCTGCGCTTTGGCTGACATAGTGAGAGCTATGATGATCCAGATTGCGCAGGGTTTGGTGCTTTGGAGAGCTCATGACTGGCCCAAATAATGAATAGATCATACCTATGTTAAAAAAATAATGCATAATCACGTTTTGACCTTTGCACAAGTGACTGTCTCACAACTGTCTTCCACTCCCAGAAGCATAACGTGAGGTGACCGAAAAAATCACGTTCAGACTCAGAACCCACACAAAACAAGCCGTGAGCACAGAAGACCCGGCAGGCCACATTGGATCTGCACCCCAGTTTCTGACAAAGGGTTATGGGCCTACGTCCCTGACCGTGTACAAATCGCTCACGGCTTTCGCGGCGGACGGGATCATCGTCGGTGAAGACATCGCCATCAAGCTCTAAGGTCCCGGAGTTGGGGACTGCGCAAATGGAATTGAAGGAGACGCAGCCCATTCAAAAGTATGCAGGTGGTCCTAGCTATGGGCTATGGAGGTGGCACTTTGAGCTGCACCTCGTGCATAAGGGGCTGTTGGAGGTCATGAAGGGAACGGAAGTCCTTGCCGAAGCGACGGCAATGGAAGCGCAGAAGGAGGCTTTTGCAAAGAAGACACGGAGGCGCTCATGTTGTAGGTGTCCGTGACGGCCAAGTCGCAGTGGGGCTACTTCCAAGGCTGTTTGGCAGCCAAGGCTTGGAAAAAACGGTGTACCATCCATCAATCCAAGTCGCTGGTGAACAAAATCTTTGACATGAAGTGACTCCTGATAGTGAGAATAGAGGAGGGAGATGATTTCACCACCGCCATGCAGCAGATCGAGTCGCTTACCTCACAGTGTAATGATGTGAAGTGGAAGATTGACACGCAGCTACAGGCGATGGTCCTTCTCATGACCCTTCCTGACCATTTGAGCCCTCTCATTACAGTCTTCGAAGGATGGGCAGAGGACAAGCTTACCTATGGCACAATCGCAAGGTACATACGGAATGAGGCATAGTGATGGAGCTATGGGGAGTCCTTGCCGTCCTCCTTGGCCCTCGTCATCAAAATGCATTGTGGCGGAAGCGGGACCAAGGGAGGTGGCGGACGTGGCGGCGGCAAGAAGGGCGCCAAGAAGGGTGTGTGCTGTATTTGCGGCAAGGAGGGCCACTGAGTTCATGAGTGCACCGAGGAGGCAAAGGCTGGCGGCAGGGACGCAAAAGACAAGGAGGGGCTCCTCAACCGCACTCAAAACCACTACCTCAAGAAGGCCAAATGGTGATTCCTTGATTACGGAGCGGAGGAGCATACCTAGGTCGAGATGTTTGGGTTCATTAACTACACCATGTCCAGGAAATGCATGGTGATCGCAAAGGACAATGTCGAGCCAGGGGCTGGCCGAGGAGACGTGGACGTGGAGGTGTTGGTTGGTAGGAAGCGGGTGCAGCGCGTCATCAAGGACGTGCAGCATGTATCCGGCTTGGTTGACATCTGAAGTGTCAGCCACCTGACTGACAAGTGATACGAGGTGCTCTTCAGGAGAAGAGAGGCAGTTGTGCGGAAGGACGGTGGCGGCGAGCCCATGCTGGAGGCTAAGCGAGAGGGGGGCCTCCACATCGTGGATACCAAGGTGATTCCCGTGGCGACAAACTTAGCAGACTTGCAGGAAGACACCGTCACCCTGGTTAAAGGATGGGGAGCTGATCTAGAGCTCTTGCATTGACGACAAGAGCATTCCTCATCCGCGGTCATGATGGAGATCGCAAAGCACAAGCTGTTACATGGCCTTGTCATCGATGGTGCGGAAGAGGCGACAAATGCAACAAAGCACAAAAAGTGTGAGCCTTGTATTTTGGGCAAGGCGCGATACTAACTGTTCAACAAGAATGTGAATCGCACCTCGAACGTGCTCGTGGTCATGCAGAGCGACCTGTGCACATCAATCAAGACGGCATCAAAGAGCAATGCGCGTTACTTTTTCACCTTCATTAATGACTACAGCAGAAAACTCTACGTGTACTTCATGAAGCGGAACGGCAAGGTCCTGGACAGGTTGAAGGAGTATGTCACCGCAGTGGAGAGGCAAACTGTCCGGAAGGCCAGAGTCCTACACAGGGATAACGGCGGCAAGTACGTGTGCTGTATCGGGTGGATGAAGCAGCAAGGCATCAAATGAGAAGAAACTACACCGTATTTGCCTCAGTCAAATGGCGGAGGGCAAACCAGACGCTGATGAACATGGTATGGAACATGTTGGTGGATGCGGAATCGTCGCAAAGCTTTTGGGCAGAAGCTGTGTATACAATGAGCTTCATCATCAACATCCCCCCAACAGCGGTGTTGAAGGCAAAAAGCAGCTGGAAGATGCCGCATGAGGTTTGGAGCGGGCGCAAGCTAAGTGTGGCACACCTGAAAGTGTTCGAGTGCAAGGCGCACACGCTGGTACAAGCTGCACAGAGGCCCGATAGCAAGCTAGAGCCACGGGCAAAGTCGTATCTCTTCCTTGGCTGTGAGAGTGCACATAAGGTATACACGCTCTACGACATGTGCAAGGAGGAGGTAATCTGCAATCGAGACGTCGAGTTTGACAAGGAGCAGAGCTACATCACCAGCAAGGGTGGATGCATGGTGGACTCTCCAAAGACTGGAGAGTGGTTCCAACTTCTTGACAACGAGAACAAGCCAACGGAGGCTAAAGTTGAGGATGCGGCATCAAAGTGCAATGGTGCACTAGCGGTGGTAGCCAACGCGGAGAACTCTGATGAAGATCAAGCTGATAAGTGGACCCACTAGAAGGATGTTGCTGATTATTTAGTGAGGGTGCCAAGGCGCGCACTCTTGGCAAAGTATGAATTGGGCATCGGTGGAAAATCCACCAAACGCACCGGTTGTTCGGACGATGTTTTGTGGGAGCGAGAGAGGTTCTTGGGGAGTCATCCGGTCAATGATTTACCGGAGCATGATAAGTCAAAGGATCACACCAGAGGGACGATGCACCACCAAAACTGCTGCGCCGCAGCGAGAGGCAACGAAAAGCGGGGAAGCGCTTTGACGCCAGCACCGGTCAATGGATCGGCATGACGCGGTGCATGCTGGCTGCATCAACGGAGCTGACTACCGTGCAAGAGGCGCTTGCACGGCCCAAAGGGGATCAATAGGACGCAGCCATCAACTCAAAGCTGGCGTTCATCACGGAAAACGACATGTGGAAGCTGGTTGACTGACCGAAAGATGCCAAGGTCATTGGCTGAGAGTGGGTCTTTGAGACCAAGTTCACAAAGGAAGGTGTGTTTTAAAAATAGAAGGCGTGGCCGGTGGCGAAGGGATACGCACAGCATAAGGGCGAGCACTACGATGACATGTTTGCTCCCGTTGCCAATTTCACAAGCATCTGGGTAAACCTTGCGGTGGCGGCCACGAAGGACATGGAGCTCAAGGACAGCCTTCCTTAACGACATCATAGACAAAGAGATCTACATGGAGGTGCCGGAGGGGGTGGAGGCGCCGGAGGACAAGGTGTGCAAGCTGCGGAAGACCTTGTATCAGCTTATCAATCGGCCAGATGTTGGTACCATTAGATGGACAGCTTCATGGCACAACTGGAGGACAAAGCGTAGTGAGGCGGATCATAGTGTGTACGTGCAACGCAACAAGCAGTTTATCGGATCGTTGCACGTTACGTGGATGACCTGATTTTATGATTGACAGATCTGCCGAGCCTACAGCGGCTAAAAGAGCAACTGAGCACCAGATTCCAGATGTCGGACTTAGGGGAGCTAGAGTAATACCTTGGGGTGAGCATTACGCGGAACTAGAGGGCGTGCACGCTTGAGCTGGGGTAGGCTGAATACAAGGCCAAGGTGTTGAAGCAGTATGGCATGGAGGATTGCAAACCAGTTTGTAGTCCGGTCTCCATGCCCTGTGAATTGAGTGTGGCAATGGCGCTGGAAACAAAAGAAGAGCGGAAGTATATGGCTAGGATACCCTACCAATCGGCGGTGGGCAGCCTCATGTATTCCATGGTGGCGACTCGACCGGACCTGGCCTACCCGGTGGGCCAAATGAGCAGGTAGATAGCCAATCCAAGGCCACTATACTGGCAGGTGGTCAAGCACATCCTCCGCTACCTGCAAGCGACGTGGCATGCGCGCTTGAGGTTCAACGGCAAGGGTCGAGCGGACCTTTTGCGTCTGGTCTACTATATGGATGCAGACTACGCTGACGATGTGGACAGGCCGAAGTCCACATCCGGCTATGTGTTCTTCCTCGCTGGTACAGCGGTCTCGTGGTGCAGCAGGAAGCAAGACTGCGTTGCCACCTCTACAGTGGAAGCAGAGTACATTGCGTTGGCCGAGGCGGTCAAGGAGGTGGTGTGGCTCTGCAGGTTGCTGGTGGAGCTGGGCGTGCCATAGTAGGAGCCTACAGTGGTACAAGGGGACAACACCGACTCCATCTTGCTGACCAACAAGCCGACGGAGCACAAGAGGACAAAGCACATTAACATGCGTTATCACTATGCACGGGACATGGTTGAAAAGGGGCAGGTGGTGCTGCAGCACTGTAGTACACACAACATGCTTGCGAATTGCTTGAATAAGGTGCAACCTGTGGACCGGCATGCGATTAGCGTGCCCGGGCTTGGGATGACTAGCTATGATGGGCTGGAGGGCGCAGCGGAAGATGAGTGAGAGCAAGCAGGAGCAGCGGGCATGGCATGTGCAAGGGGGAGAATGTTGAAGATTTGCCCCACTGCATGCCCAAGTGTGGTGTCTGGAGGCGCTGATGAACCGCCAAAGAGAGGAAATTCCTCATCTTTCAATCTGAAAACTCAAGGATTGCTCGTATCCTAAAATAGAGGTTTGTTCCTAAAAGTTGAGAAGTCGCTGAATGCGATGGAAGTTGTTTTTCCAGAATCAGATTAGGAACGAGGGAGATGGGCTTCCAAAGCGGGTGTATGCGCGCCGGCTCTGGGAGCTGCCCGCGGTTCGACTGCCGGTTAATCATTGACCGCAACGAGTAACAAAATGCCATCTAGGGATTTTGCTGCAGAAGGAGTGCAGAGGCGTCCGGTGGATGATTCGTCGGATTTCAATACTAGAGTTTTGTTACTGAGGGACTTAGCCAAAATCCTGGCTCAAAGTCCGAAACTCAGTACAACAGTTTGTTACTCGGGTACTCGGGTCAAAATTCCGACTACAGGTCCGCGAACAGGTTTCAAACCATATCAATCCCCATCACCAAGCTCGATGATGAGCTGATCAAAACAGACCCCAAAGGCGCGAGGGGCACCGCCACAATGTGTAGGGACATCTGCGCCTCAAATGATGTTTTGATGGGTCCTTGATGTGTGAAGGCGCCTCGGCGGGGGACATGGTGCGCACCGCCGACTGAGCGGCTGGTTTGGGGTGCTGCACTTGGGCTGACGTAGCAAGAGCTATGATGATCCGAATCACGCACGATTTGGTGCGTTGGAGAGCTCATGAATAGGGCTACAAATATTGAAATCTTGTCTATGTTAAAAAACTAATGAAAATTTGCGTTATTGCCTTCCCAAAAGTGCCTGTGTCAGAAGTGTCTTCCACTCCCAGAAACATAGCGTGAGGCAACATGAAGCTCACGCTTTGACTCAGAACCCGCATAAAACAAGCCATGAGCACAGAAGACCCGTCGGGCCACGTTGGAACTGCACCCCAGTTTCTGACAAGAGCCCCCACCCCCCCCGGGTGATTGCAAGTCGAGAGCCCTTCCATTAATGAGGGAAGAAAGGAGAGCGGAAGGCACGAGAAGACCGCAGGATGGTGTGGAGGATGGCAAAGCCAAACCGCCGAAAAGGGGATTGGGGAGAAAAACAAAAGAGAGTCGACAACAGTAGACCCAAAATCCCCCACTGGTTGGCCGCCAGGCCAGCTGACCATGCGGGGCCGGACCGTCAGGCTGGTTTTCCGGGTAGGGTGGTCATCGAGGGTGCCCCAAAGATCACCTCAAAGCTAACTCCTTGGAGCCCCCTGTTGCTGTGGTGACTGGTGGGCGGCAGCATCCCGCCGCGGGTCCCCTTCCCTTGTATTTTTGTTGTTGGTTGCAAAAACTTTGGTGGTAGTCAAGGATGGGCGGTCAAGCCATTCAAGGAGGCAAGGCGCAGAGAAAGAGAGGGTAGAGCGTAGAGCAGGGAGGCGACCCAGACCCAACACCTTCACCTGTTGACATGGTGTGCCCCTTGCCATGAGTGCCGTTGATCGTACTCCCTGGTTCGACCACTAAAAAGTGGTCCGAACACCTGATCTGACTTTAAATTTGGATTCCTTGGATTTTTCCATGCAGAATCGAGCTTTGAACTGCTCAATTTGAGTGAGTATTCAGAAAGTTAGCCTAGCCCAAAAATCGGGTGTTGGATGGGTGGAATCTGGTACCCGCCACGAGTGGCGGAATATTCCACCATCAGGGATCCGAGTTCGTTCCTAATGGCCTCCAAATGCACCAGGGGCATGAATGAGGTAACCATAAGGACCTCCTTGACCAGGATGAACTTCTCCTTGATTTCTGGGTGAGGAAAGGCGCTTCGACGGGTCATCGTCGAAGCGCCTCCCGTTGCCTAGAGTGCAAGGCCAGGTGGGCGGCTCCACCAAGGGTTACTTCGACGGCCGTAGCAGGGGCTCTACTGCTCCGTTTTGGGCATGCTTGGATGCGTTGGAAAGCTTAGATCACAGGCTATAAGGATCTGATGTAATCTCACTATAATAACTAAAAAAAAACATCTTTCGATTCAGATCTACTGCATGCGACGTGTTCTGCCTACTCACATCCGTGATCCTTGTGCTCCACACTCTTGACCATTGGCTGCCCCAAACATTAGTAGCGTATACCAGTGAGAGCTAGGCATCCTTGAGGGTGCCTCTACACCCACTAGAGCCAACAAAGGGTTATGGGCCCACGTGCCAAGAAGGACCCTAGCTCTTCAAATTTCACGCTACTGTCGTGCGCCTTGGCAACGACCGAGGAAAAGAGCATTGCCGTCGTCTCCAAGTTTGATGGGAACGGCTTCCCCTTGTGGAGGTGGCTATTTGAGGTCTACCTTGATGACAAGGGCCTGCTTGAGCTGATCAACGGTGAAGAGACCGCGCCTCCGGATACCGCGACGCTGGAGGAAGTGGACAAGTACAAGAAGCGCAATAAGAAGGCGCTTGCATTGTTGGTGTTAGCACTTGCTCCGCCGCAGCGCACACTAATTCAAGGATGCACGGAGGCCGTGGAGGCTTGGAAGAAACTCTCCACCATCTACCAGTGCACTAACCTTGCTAACCAGCTCTTTGTCTTCAAGAGGCTCGTCACCCTCCGAGGTAACGAAGGCGACGACATCATGGAGATCCCGCAACAGATTGAGTCCCTTACTGCCGAGTGCGTAGCCACCGGATGGAAGGTCGACCCTCAGCTGCAAGCTATGATCCTCCTTCTGGCCTTGCCGGATAGTTGGAGTCCCATGATCACTGTCGTAGGCGGCTGGTCTACCGATGAGCTGAAGTACCCAAAGGTGGCTGAGTACGTCCACAACAAATGGATGCGGCGTGGTGGGAGAGAGAGCGGGGCAATATCAAGTTCCGCCTATGCCGTCCGCCCTCAAGGTGGAGGGAGAGGCAAGAAGGGGAAGGGTACCAAGCAGGGCACCAAGAAAGGTGACATCAAGGGGGAGTGCTACAATTGTGGCAAACAGGGCCACTACGCACGCGATTGCCCCAACAAGAAGTCGGACCAGCCCAGGAAGGGCGGGAAGAAGGACACTCAAGCCATGATGGCGAGGGAATCTACCAACTTGACAGATCCGGAAGTCACGGTGATCGACTCCGGATCAGGCCGCCACACACAATGCAACCGGGCGGCATT